>OVAY01000153.1:51806-88100 GCA_900406395.1 Kernera saxatilis
TGTCGTTGAATTGGGGAAATCCGCGAGCCAAAACCCGGTTCTGGTTTTCTTCCGGTTATCTTCGATACATACTTACATCATACATTTTCAATGTTAAAAAAAGAATCATATGGGCGAAGAAACCCCGCTCATAGATTAAAATTATCGATTAAAAGTCTATAAATGATTTATAAAAAAAAAAAAAAGACAATAAGAAATTCTCACTTTTTGAAGATCCCGACAATGTTTGAGCTGCTTGCTCGTGTATCACCTTGTTATTCAGACAGTTTACAAGACATGCATGACAACGCATGCAACACACACATGTTCATAAAAGCCAAAAGATTTTGGTCGTACTGTGTTTGTTATTTGCCCGATAATATTCTATTTTGCTTTTTCAAACCATATGGCAGCCTCTTCCAGGTATGTTCAAGGGTATGACTCAAGCGTCTTTGAGGTGAGCACACAATGAGAAAAAACAATTAATAAAACCGGCATTATTGGAAAAAAATACTGGTAAAATAAGGAAGTTAATTTGTGTCAAGTGAGCTCACATGCTATTTTAAGAGACTAGTAAGTGTATATGACTACCAATCTACCCTAACACAAACAAACGTACCGTTCTCAAATGTATGGGCTTCAATTGGTCGGTCATGTCTTTGGAAGAAAATAACGAACTAAGAGTCTTCAATTCTAATTTTTTTTGTATTTCCTTGAAAAAGTCATGTTTTTTCTCCTCCTTCTCCTAAGATGCATAAATCAGGATATCAACAAAAAAACAGTATTCGTAGGAGAGAGCAGCGGTTAAGTTTGGACTTTAGTTCAAACAGAGGGTTTTTTCATAATGGCTTAAATGTTAGTAAATTACCAATAGATCATCAAATATAACTGTATCCAATAAATATTTCATAAATTTCATATGACATTATTTAAAAAATATTAGTATAGATATACATTTAAATTCATATATACAAACAGGAAAAGATTTATCGAAAGACAAAAAGCAAGAGAAATTAATTTATAATGTTTTCAATAGCAAATTTCTGATAACATTATCAATATACAGACGAATGTATTTTTTATATTAATTAAGGTGATGAGTACTGTAGTGGTTTTTTTTCTCAGCTCACACTTTTATTTCATGTACGATCAGGTGTAACTTCCGACAATATTGAGCTGTTGGCTCGTGTATCACCTTAAATTTCAAACAATGTAATTAATAAAACACATGCATGATATTATGATAACGCACACAACACAAATGTTTTAATTCCCCTAAATCAATCCATGTGGTCATAAAAAGCAAAAAGATTTGATCATGTTTGTTATTGTTCTGGTGATATATATTTTTTGGTTTTCTCAAACTTTATGGCAGCAGCCTTCTCCATGTAAACTTTCTCGTTTTGGTCTTGAGGTGACTGAACATACAATGAAAAAGAACAATAAAACCACACAATTGGATTGCAATAGAAAATGAATTCAATTTCGCAGAAGAAAAAAAAGGTGAGCTCAAGATGGCTACTGGTTTGAAGGCTAAAAGTTTATGACCCTAATAACCACATTATTGGATTGCTATTGAAAGTTGATTCAATTTCACAGCAAATAAAAGTAAGCTCAAAATGATTATTGGTTTGAAGGCTAAAAAAGTGTATATGACCGTAATACAGTGTAAACAAAAAAAAGCGGCTCTCAATAAATCTATTAGTCTTAAAATTCCAATAGGAACTTTTTAAAAGAAAAATTCCAATAGTAACTTACAATACATGAATTGTCAAAGCAAAGACATACGAAATCGGATGATACATTGCTTAGCAAGTCGATTGATTTTTGGACCTTTAGGCCTCAACGCAACGGCACACATATATCTTCCGTTCCTTAATACTAATCGTGAGGTTGGGAAACTAGGCCGATAATTTTACTGGATCACATGAGTGGATAGCTTGAAAATTAGATACAAAAAAAAAAAACTTTTCATGAAGACTATCATATGACTTATATTGATAGGTAGCTAATATTTCGCACAACTTTTCATATTATTGTTATGTATTATTAATTTTTTTTCTGCATTTGTTTTACTCAATGATTTAGTTGAATATGTGATGAATTTACTTTAAGAAATTGTGTTACTCTTACTTATCCTTTTTGAATGGGAGATTTTCGAACTTTTTGAATTTTCTCGGAAGAAGAGGAGAGAATAAAAACATATATAAAGAGTTTGGATTTGAAGTGCCTATGAAAACAAGAAAATGTGAAATAATTAAAAAGAATGATATGATACAATAACCTGTATTTAAATAAAATAAGTACTAAGACAGGACAAATTGGTAATATACTCAAATGGTATCATATTTTGAACTGCAACGGTCATTTTAATACTATTTTAATTGTCTATTTTCAGTTTCCCAAGAGGTTGATTTGTTTGCATAAGAAAAAAAATTAGTTTACAGGGTAATTCTAATGATTATATATAAAAACTGCACAACCATTGTACCATCAATTTCAAATAATTATTACAATATAATTTTATAGTTATTTACTGATTTTGAGTTATGATATATGTGTACATTTCTAGCTTCCTTCCATAATTCATCAACATCTACAATAGACTCCGTTGATGAAATCTAATTGATGATCTAATTGATGATCTAGAATATGTGATCAATTATCACTCACGAGTTCTCGTTTCTGTGTCAATGTTTTATAGTTTTAATTTGTTTCAATTATAATATTATTTTTTACCAATTCTATCGGTTGTGTTATTAATCGTACGAGTGTGCGTCTCAAGATTGGCATCAAGCTTTCTTTGTTCGTCGTAATGATCATTAATGACCGTCGTGAGCTTATCCGCAGCAGATGGTTTCTTGTCAGGTTTGAAGCAGTTCAGAAACATGGCCATCTTCTGTCTATACAAGGATCAAATACACCGCAAAAACCTATTACGACAAACTGAGACAAGACATTCCGTTCTTAAAAACCTAATCCGAAACTCCATAATTAATCAATTTAAACAGAAACCAGACAGATATGAGCTACAAAAAGACATAGACTCGCGAAAACCTAATCTAAACAGAAACCACTTCAGACCTGACATAATCTCAAAACAAATTTCGAATCCGTTCGAATCCGAAATTTCGGAAGGGAAATTGAGAGTAGAGAATTCGAAGATCGCACGATTAAACGCACGAAGGGAAATTGAGAGTAGAGAATTCGAAGATTGCACGATCAAACGTACGATCGATCGACAAGGAATCGAAGATTATAGAATTTCTTACCCCGATTGTGCAGGAGAACGTGTTCTTGCGGGGGGGGGGGAATTTCCGATTTNNNGGGGGGGGGGGAATTTCCGATTTTGCTTTTCGATTTCGGTTTCGAATTCTCGAGCGAAGGGAAATTGAGATTTTGGCCTTCTATTTAAATTTTCTCTTCGACGGAGGCCCAAATAATTTGAAAAAAGAAACCGAATTGGGCCAAGGCCAGTAACGATTGATTTTAATTTATACTTTCTCTTTTCTTATTATATTTAAATATATTTTTATATATTCAATTAAAATAATGTTGTTTAAAATAAATAACAATTAGTTTGGTTAATTCTGTTTTGTTCGAGATGGTTCTTTTTTTTCCAAACCAATTTATTTTGTTTTGTACTCCAAAAAGTATATATTTTTTTTTTTTTTTTTTTTTTTTGGTCGAACTAAACTTGCATTAAATCAAGAAGGTTTCATCTCCAGAAGGAGAGAGTACAAAAGGCCACTCAGAGCCCAGAACACCAAGGCAACCATCACCTTGATGGAGCACAATAAAAAGTACAAGCAACAATAATAACTCAAACACAGATAAAGGGATAAATGGGAGCACACAAGCTCAACCGCAGTGAACTCCAGACAAAAGCAAACTTTGCTGTCTTGAACGAGACCACCAAGAGGAGGGATTAAAGCCTCCAAAGTCGAGAAGATTAACCCATCAACAACATCAACTGCTGAATGAGATACGAAAAGCTTCCTGGCTTCGGTTCTGAACAGAACAACCTTCGACATAATGTTCCCTGAAATAATATCACTCATGACAAGTGAAGAATATGGGAGGATGATAAGCTCCTTAAAGGAGAGATGAGGACTAGGGGAGTCCAAAACCAGATTCACTGGGAGGGAATTACTAAGAAGAGAATTCTTCATACTCTGCCACAATGGAAGAGAACTCGACTCAATTACCGTCAAAGAGAAGACGGACCGGAACCTGCATACTGCAGTAATGAATCGCACCACGGCGATAAGGGTGTCCCCATAGGAGAACAAAGTGGAATCAACAGAAACCGAAATAGGGCTTGCTTGCCAAATATCCGAAATTCCTAAGACCATTGCTGCCCATTTCCCGATAAACCTATAGCCATCCAAACTAGGAGAAGCAGAGTACAGGGAGGAGGAGCAAACCTGGACAGGAAGGATTGGCGGCAAAGGAGCCACGAGACAGGAGAGATCTGGGCGCTCAGGAGAGGAGATGGAGGAGGCGACAAGGGTCGAGGGTAAGATGAGGTCGCTGGGGGAGTCTGGTGGATCAGGAGGTTCAGGCGGGTCGGAGAGAGAGAGCACTTCGGAGAGGACTGGAGGAGACTTTCCCGGTGGCGGATCTGGAGGAGGCCGGAGAAGCGCCAGAGGACGAGCAGTCACCATCGAAAGCACAGGAAGAGAACTTCAGGAAGAGGATGAAAGGAAGACGACGCAGCGGCGGAGGAGACTCATCAGAGCAAGGGCCGGAGAAGACGTCGGAAGATACCGGAGAAGATGCCGGAAAAACGCCGGAGATCACCGGAAAATTCGAGAGAGAAGAGCTACGACGGTGAGGAGGAGGGAACGCCGAAGAAGCAACCACCAATCAGGAACGGAGACCGTCGGAGGAGCAACGCCGGAGGGAGATCTTCATTTCTTCAAAAGCTTGCGGCTCCTCGGCTTCTGTGCCTGGGAGAGATTTTCCTAGGGCGAACTTTTTTGGACAGTCTACTTTGTTTATATTTTTGTTTTTTTTAAGTTTGTTTTTCATACATTCTAAAATATATATTGTAGCTATTAATCCTATATGTAAATTGAGAAATAGATGACAAAAATTAGATGCAAAAATCTTATAGGTTCACTTAAACCGCAATTTTAGAGCTATTTCAATAGGTAATCATATATAAGGTGTAAACCATGCGAGAAAACAAAAATTAAAAATAAAGTTTCAATATTCGTTAAATCCACAAAGCATGATTAAGACTACGTATGAACAAAACGGCCCAATAGAGATACGTTTTCTTCAAATAGCCGGAGAAGCCGCCGTGAAACGAGGCTACGTTTTCTTCTCCGAAGTGAAATCAATTTCAACCGAAGATCTCCAGGCCATTGATAACCTGTGGACTAAACACAGCGATGGGAGATTCGGATACAGCGTGCAACGCAAAATCTGGTTAAAAGTCAAGAAAGATTGCACCAGATTCTTCATTAAAGTTGAATGGATGAAGCTTCTTGATACAGAGGTGGTTCAATACAATTACAGAGCATTCCCTGACGAATTCAAGTGGGAGCTCAACGATGAAACGCCTCTAGGACACTTACCGCTCACAAACGCGTTGAGAGGAACGCAGCTTCTGAAATGCGTTTTAAGCCATCCTGCGTTTGCAATAGCTGGTGATGACAATGAAGACGCTGAAGAAACAGGGCAAAACAGAGGTGTGGCTAAAGAACAGACAGGAGACAAGAGAGTCTTTAAAACAGATTACAGCTTCTGATGTTTTTTTTTTTAATTTTTTGTTCTTTATGATAATTTGAAAGTATAAACAAATCCTGTAATTGTAAAACATTTTTTTTTTTTTTGTTAAAAGGACTCGAGCGTCTTTGAGGGGAAAAAACCTGACGGATGCGAAAGCAATATAGATCTGACTGGAAAATCGAAGGCGCAGAGGAAGTAAGAAGAACAAAGGCCGAAGCTCTATTATTATTTATTATTATTATTATTTTTATGCCGGTTATGGTTTACTAATCCTGCTATTGGACCGAAAAGGAAAAATAATAAATTTTTAACATTTTTAAACAGGAACTTCGACGAAATAAATATCTTGGTGTAAAAGAAAAAAAGGAAGCCTTGATAAAGAAAAAGAAGGAAATTTCTTGAAATAACGGATGCTTGCGAGTTCTTCGGACTATTTGAGCTCATAACAGGGAATGGAAAAAGAGGCATCTTAAGTCACTTCCCTTAAAGAAACTATACAATCTTGCTGTTCCACTAACATCTGCTTATACGTATATGCATTCGTAAAAAGGAAGAATTATGGCATAAGTCTCAATACCAACTAGTTTCTAGGCACATGGGCAGAGTCGTCGGGTGTATTGGTGTGAACCGTCACATGAAAGCATTGATTGTGTCCGGGTATACAAGCACGCGCCCGGATACTGAAAATCAAGAAAATAAACACACATACAGAATCACTCAGATTATGATCAAGATTCAAAAGTTGAGCCAGGAGAAGCGATCCCTGAACCCTAAACAAATGAAATGTTTCACTGAGGATTACTAAACTGCGCATAAGAGAAGATTTAAGATGGAATACCAAATCTCTGGGTGCATCCTCGACAACTTCAGCAGGTTGGTCAGCTCCGGCACTTGCTAAGCACGAGCCTTTGCATGTCATGTATCTTTGCATACCGAACAGACAAAGAAGAAGAAAAAACCATGTGAACTCCAAATTGCGAGTTTTTAATCTATATAAAATCCCTGAAACATTATTTGATCGTTGGCTAAAAGATGACTCTGGTAAACGAGTTGCTTAAGAAGGAACTTACACGTCACACTGGTTTAGAAGTGAGAGTTTGTTCATCACACACAATTGTCCATTTGAGTTGTCGACTTCACTGTGCATATGAGATTCGTTAAAGTCTGGTTTGGTGGAAACCCAGTATCACCTGAATTTGAATTAAGTATATGTTTAAAAAGTTTTTTTTTTTTTTGAAAAAGGTGTTTAAAAGGTTTAGGTGTTTAGGTGCAATCGAATATTTGGGGTTCAGAAAGTAGGTTCCACCTAAGATCAAATTGGTGGTTTTGGACAAAAACCTATAACAAAAATAAACATAATTAACTAATTTTAGTTAATACTATAGATTTTTAAATCTAGTATATTCAACTAAAAATATTAGTGCAATCGAATTATTTGATCTAAAATATGAGTCAGTTCCCTATAATTTGGGTTTAGATCAAATACTTCGGTATAGAAAATTATATACCTTTTGGGTCTTACAAATTTTGATTTGGGATTGGATTGATATATTTTAGTTTTGTTTGGTTTTTTTTTTTTCCCACCCGAAGTTTAGATTTGTTTTTTATTTCACAAAATTTTAGATTCTATCGAAGTAAAAATTGCAAAAAGAAAAAAGGATATTTAAAAGTGTTTTTGTTCGTTTATAGCATTAATATTCTTCTTTGTTTGCCAAACTAAATCCTTTATAAAAAGAAACATAAATGTCTAAGTACATGCAAAAAACAAACACAAAAGAAAATAGTAACTATTGGTATCCTTTCCTGGCTCTGTCAGCTGTAATGTTTTAGAAAAGTCTTTGCGCGTTGAATTCTTCTAATAGATATCATCTGGAACAAAAATTTTAAGATTTCAAAACTATATTAAGTAAACTTTAAAATAATATCAAAACTAACTATTTCCTCTGCTTTTCTCAAAAAATAAAAACTACTACCTCTGCTCTCAGAATTTCAATCCGCCTCTGAATATCCTCCACCTCTCGTTGGAAAGTCTCTCTTGTTGCTTGGCTTAATGATTGCTTACCAAGCTCATCATTACACTCCCTCGCATTAACCTCTAGAGTTTGAATGGCCTGCAAAATATTACACTAAATTCATTACATAGTATTGAATGTACTCGATCCAGATCAGAAACGAGCTCCACCAAGAGTTCTTAAGAGTATGCCTATTCTACTACTCTACACTATGGGATACTTAGTATTAATCTTTCAAACTAATCTTTCCACAAAGTTAATCAAAAGTTCAAAACATTCAAAACAAACCTCGTTTATCTCTGTCACAGCTGCATTCATTCTCTCTTCTCTTTGGTCCTGACGACAACGTCGATAAGCCTTGAACCAATCTAACATGGCTAAAATCATCCACAAACGATAAGTTAAGTAAAATCTCTACTGAAGTAAATCGATGATGTGAGAAAATTTTAACCGGAGAGATGCGTGAGAAAAAATTTGAAAAACTTTTCTCGGGAAAGATGCGTGAGAAAATTTCTCCAGGGACTGGAGATATTTCACAACCGTATGCGTTATAAGTAAATCAATGCTGTGAGAAAAATTTAATTGAAGATATTTTAGTAAGCACCTGCGTTTTCCAGAAAACTCCGATCGAAAAAATTTGAGAAACTTTTCTCGGGAAAGAAGCGTGAGAAAATTTCTCCAGTTCTGGGGAATGGAGATATTTTAGAAACCGTACGAGTTATAAGTAAATCGATGTTCTGAGAAAAATTTAACGAGAGATACTTTAGTAAGCACCTGCCGACCTGCGTTTTCCAGATCGAAAAAATTTGAAAAACTTTTCTCGTGAAAAATAAAATTTCTCCAATTCTGGGAATGGAGATACTTTAGAAACCAGTTATAAGTAAATCGATGCAGTGAGAAAAATTTAACTGGAGATATTTTAGTAAGCACCTGCGTTTTCCAGAAAACTCCGATCGAGAAAATTTGAAAACCTTTTCTCGGAAAATCTGCGTGCGAAAAAGGACACGGGATCAATTGCTTAGATAGAAGCTGAATGCTGAAATAGCCTTTGGCTTGTTTTAACTAAAAAAAACTGTAATTACGTTTTCGTCCAGCTAAAGTCTCAATATTTACATAAATACCTATCCGACCCATCTCGAATCCTGACCCGATCCACCCGAAATACAATCCGAGATCTAATCTAACCTGGTTTTGCCAAAATCTCCAAAATCCTCAAAATCACCGCTCCTCGCTCTCCTTCCTTCTTATTCTTCATGATTTTGTTTCCTCTCTATTGAGGCGATTGACAGCCTTCTCCTCGTCATCATCTCCTATGTTCTATCGATTTCGTTTTGAGGTACTATGTTATGGATTTTTCAATTTGGTTTTTTCTTCAGAGTTTCAGTTTGGATTCAAATTCGTTCATATGAACTTAAGAAACAGCGAAAGCACCTGTATCTTCCACTTAAGAAACAACGCAAGAAGTTATAAATTATTGTCTATTGATGGATTTCGTTACCCGTTTCTTATACTGCAATTGTAGATAATACCCCAAAATTATAATTGACGTTCCGAATGGTGTTGACAGAATTGAAGCGATGGAGAACTCAAACTCATTTTTATTGATTTAGAATATTTTTAGAGATGGTGAGATTGATTATCAAGTACGTACCATGATTTGGTTTGAGATTTGCTACATCTCTATATATTAACGATTTGTTGCTTTTTTAGCCAAAAACAAATGGGCTGATCGGTGACAAGACTTTGAAGGTTTTCACAATTTTTATTAATAAAATAATGAAAAAGAAGAGAGAAAAGTGAGAAAGGGTTCTCAAATGAGAACCTTTGAAAACTCCATTAGAAACTCATTAATTATGTGTTTTTAATTAATTAGTTCAAATTTATTTTTCAAATTAAATTTTAATTATATAACTAAATCATATTAAAATATTAATATTTTTTTTGTTTTAGAAACTCTTACGGATTCTCATGGATGGAGATGCCCTTAAAAGTTTTTAAAGTCAAATTGTAACCAATCACACTTTTTTGACTTTAGGTTTTTTAAAGCCTCCAAAACCTTTTTTTTTTTTTTTTACTTTTCTTTCTTAACTTTTTTTAAAGTCCACAATAAATGACTTTAAACATAAGAGAGAAACAAAATCTAATTTCTTTTATTATTTCTTCTTTCTTAAAATTATTGAAAGCTTTTTATAAGTTTATGTATATTTGATCACAAACAAACTTTTATTAATTAATCATTATTATTATTTTTTTTTTTATTTGAGATCCATTTTAGTATGATATCTTAAAATTTTAATAGTACATATTTTTTTTTAATGTTTTGTATTGAATGAATTTGACTATAATATATATTATACAGTAGTTTATGTGAATATATCATTATCTCATCATTCAAATTCAAATCGGGTATAACTTTTATTTTTGATAAATAAAAATATTTAAAGTGACAGTTTTTAAAGTTTAAATTACCAATCAGACTTTTATCAATATTTAAAATAACAGTCATAGCTTTTAAAGCCAAAATTTCTAAAGCCAAAAGTTTAAAGCAAAACACGATTTGTTGCTTTTCTACAGGATGGTTAAGGATTTGTTGCTTTTCCAATAAAAATAAATTATCCTAAATAGTATTTATGTTATATAAGTTTGTAAAATATGTTTGCATTAATATATATTTATATTTGAAAATTTAAATAATTATATTTATATATCAAGATTTGTAGTTTTGTACTGTTAATATTTTAAAATTAATACTTATCCTTTAGAGATAAATATAGTTACAATAACGGTCAAGTCAACCTTTTAGAAACCGCTGGGTCTTGCGTTTATATAAACGTTATTGATTGATACGGTTGAGAGTAATCTTTCATTGCATTCATTGATATTCATATGAAACTTTATTTTTTCCCTTTAGTTTCTATACATCCAAAAGCAATCAGACTAAAACTAGTCCAAATTCATAAAAATTTGTAGTCTCCAATTTATAATATTATCCCTTTTATTTTGTATCTAGATACAAAATAGTTTAATATTTTTTAAAAAAAAAAAGAAAATAGCTTAATATTAAAAAGAACAAGCACAAAAAAATAAACACATGCGTTTTCTTATGCGTTGCAAAAACTCCATCCCAGGAGACTTCGACTTCTCTTGCTTTCCGACATTTTCTACCATAGACCCCTGTGTTTATAAAATGATGATGTAGTTTATTTCAATATCGCTTAAAATAGCAAATTTATAAATTAAATGGGAATTAAAACATTAAATAACAAAAATCTCACTTCTTCGTGAATAAGCCGCTGCGAATTATTAATCTGGCTAGCTTCTCGCTCATATATCTTCATCCTTTTACGATGCTTTGAAGCAGCTGCATGGATATCGTAAAGGTAATTAAACAATCATCACATGGATACTCTTTCTGTGTTAGATTAAAGCACGTGGATTTTTGTTTTTTTTTTTTATTTAAACTGAATCATCACATATAGTTACATGCACACATCTAAGGAAACATATGGTCATAAATATAATATTAATTACAGCAAGCAAAAAGATTTAGTGAATATTTGATCTTGCGGAAAGTTAACTTTTTAGAATGCATGTAATCATGCATTAAACCTAATTAATTTTCCCTATTAATTAGCTTTGGCGAGAAGTTGATACACTTACATTCACTGCATATTGTCCTCTGTGCAGAATTTCCTATCACCAAAGCATCAAGAAACAACTTTCTTCGTCGAGAACTTTCTATGTCATGAATCTGCATAGCATAATTAAATTGAGTTAGCGCTGAGTTATACGTAAGAAGTTACTAAACACTTAAACTGATCACCTCGTGTCGTAAAATCGATATGTGGTTCCCGATCTGTTTAACTTGTTCCTCAAGTTGTTGTTCCTTTTTAAAAGACCTTACAGCCTCTGAATAAAAAACCAGGTCAGAAAAGAATAAACAAAATATACTCTAAAAGTTATTTAATTACAAGTTGTATACCGTTCTTGTTATCTAGCTTGGTGAATATTCTTGTTTTTTCATCCTCCGTGGCAATATCTTTGAAGAGGAGTTTCTCCGTTTCCTCGTACTTCTGAATCGTCTGAAAATTCAAAACAAGAAGAGATAATTAAGTATTCAGTCATATATTAATTAACTTTAAAAGGTCAACTGAATCAAACTTAAACACATATGAAACAGAAAACAAATGATACCTTGTTTATATCGTCAATTGCATTCTGAAGAGCATGATAGTTTAGGGAGAGCGATGAGAAGCCCATTCTCTTCTCCTCTGCCAATATCCAAACGATTACTGGTCAAAGTTTTCAAAATTTTAACCCTAACTATGAATATATATATATATATATGTGTGTGCGTGTGTGTGGTGTGGATTTAATCGACCAAAGCTAGGGTCTATCTAGCTCAACTCGAGCCAACGTACGATACCCAAAAATTTAGATTCTTAACCTGCCAGGTTAAGTCAAGTTCCGGTCTAATCGTAAGTTCCTTAGGGTTTATTAATCTATTTACATAAATGCTCCTGTAAAACAATGTAATTTGATGTCGATCGAAACAAACCTGGAAATTGAGTAATCACGACCTAGGAGGCTTGGTTGGAAAGGGTTAATCGAGAGAGAAAAAGTGGCCAATTGCATTGAATCTTTTTATGGACGTACAGCAGGGTTTCCTAATCCTGTCATTGGACTAAAAAGGAAAGGGATTATCAAAGAATAAAAGTCTAACGTTTATGGTAATCATATAGACATATATGCTGTTTTTTTTAAAAAAATTTCCAGTTTAAAATTTTGTATCAAGAAAATCATTAATATGTCACTAATTGATCGTATATACCGTAAGGTTACATATATAGAAATTTGGTAATCATATATGGTAATCATATATGATTTATTGATCGTATATACCGTAAGGTTACATATATTGAAATTTTGTATCAATAAAATATGTGATAAATATGTCAATATAATTGATCGTATATACCGTAAGGTTACATATATAAAACTTTTGGAAGCAGGAGATTTGAAAAAGTTCTTTAATTGATTTCAACAAAAAAATAAATTTAAAAATAAAAGAATGAAATAAGAGAATCAGGAAACATATAAAATGACATCTTATTCAAACATGTGCATGAATTTCAGTTGGCGACAGCTTTGAAAAAATAGAACGAAGAGTCTTCAATCTTACAAATATTTAAACTACTTGTAAGAAATATTTTTGTTTCAAAATTTATACATGTTTTTTCTTCTTCATTCCTTCTAAAAAATTATACAATAAAGATATTCTTCATCAATTTTTTTTAAAAATACATAAATTAAAATATTAAAGAAAAAAATTCACGCGTGTGATCAAAGAGTCGAACGTAGGGGGTAGGCTAGTTGGGGGAGAAGGCGTCAGGCTTGGATAGCTAGAGTTTAGGCCGATTTGAACAGCTAGAAAATCAGATAAAAATCTTTTTGATAAGACCAAAGCCCATAAGCCCATCTCGCAGTCGTTCACAAATTTAGGGCTTTCAGAGTGTACACGAAAAAAGAAAATGAAAAACCACATTTTTCTCTCTCTCTCTCTCTCTCTCTGTCTCATCCCTTCCCTCCGGATCTAATCGCCGATTCAGCAGCCGCGGCGTTTAATTCATTCGTCGATGTGCAGCCGAGCAGATCCCTTTCTTTACTTTCTCATAGCTCTCCGGAACCAGAAGAGAAAGCAGGCTCGAGCCGCTCAAGAAGAGGCTAAATTTATGTATTTTAATATTTTAATTTAAAATACATAAATTAAAATATTCAAGAAAAAAATTAATAAAAAGAAACTAAGCAACTTTATATTCAAGTCAAAAAGAAATTAAGATAACTTAATAATTTTATAATTCTCAAAATATATAAAAATTGGCTAAAAATAAAATAAATATGTTTAAAATACATGATACAAAATATTGTATATGAATATAAACTCACGTATTTGCGTGGGTATTCATCTAGTTCATTATAACATTGTCACTGCCTTTATTTCTTTAAAATTAATTACATTAACATTGCCAAATCAATGTTTGTTTTGTATTTACAATGTCTTAATTAAATAGATCCACATCAAGATGAAAATATATTCTTAAATAGCTCATTGTACCCAAACAAATTTCTTAAATAATTTTCCCACAAACTACTGTTATTTAATAAATTGAAATAACTAGTCTCTTTTAATTTCCGTAAGGAACAAAAAATAAACTTAAACCTTCATTGTTTGTATAATTAATAAAATTTCCATTATAATTTTCTATTAGTATCCAATAATGTTATTGTCAACATTTGATAAGAATATCTCAGAAGCATAGGAATCAAGAAATGTGTACTCATTATAATCAACCAATCTAAGCATTGTCACTAGCTGTATTTCTTAAAATTTAATTACAGTAACACACATTAACATTGCCAAATCATTTTTACAATGTCTTATTTAAATAGACACATCATTTTTAGAATGCATGTAATCTTGCATTAAACCTAATTAATTTTCCCTATTAATTAGCTTTGGCTAGAAGTTGATAAATTGATGATAGTAAGAACACAAATGTGTTTAGGAAAAATTATTATTACACTCTCATATGAATAAAGTTATAAAGTGCATTCTCTTATATAGAAATATTATCAACCTAAATTTTTTATTGTAAGATAAATATAAATATAAATTATATATTATAAATAATAATAAACTTTCTAAATTAATATCTTTCATTCTTCTTGAATCTTCAATAAACATATCTTCATGATTTCTATATTTTCGATACAGTCGATCTCAACGATCTCCGATAGAAGTTGATACACTTACATTCACCGTATTTTGTGCCAGTTCTACAAACCGCTGCATGACTGGCACAAAACGCTGCGTTTTGATCTGCGCGAGTCTTCCGTGGGCTTCACGAGCTGAGATGGGCTTCCGCGTTCTTACAGGCCCAATCGAAGCAGAGTCAGCAACTTGAAGCTGGTATGGAATGAGGGGGCACTGAAGCAACATTGAAAATTTTCCTATGTAAGCTTTTGAGCAGTTTCTTCGTCTCTATTGCAATACTTTGGTCACGTATCAGGTTAATCAAACAGATTTCAATGTGGTTAGTGGCTACTGTTTGTCACGATTATTTGTTTGTTAGCGAGAGAGAATTATTTTTCTAACAGATACTGATAAAGATTTTCATTAATCATGAGGTATTGTAAGGAATTTCTCTTTATTTTTTCAAATCAACCATAATTTAAGGTATTTCCAAATTTCCTCAACTAATAAAAGGAAATAACTCAATAGTTTTTTTAATATTAAAAGGAAATACTTTAGTTATAATGCTATCTTATAAAAAAGAAAATCGATTAACTAGGAAAAACAAAGTAATCAAAAATAAATTTCCTTTAAAGCGGTCATTCTCTTAGGGTTTTGCCTCGTGAAGATGCCAGGAACAGCAGAAAATTGTGATGGGGGGATTGAAAAGATAGTTTGTGAAAACCGGATCAGTGCTTTACCCGACGATTTGCTTGTCACGATACTGATGTCTGTTCCCATTAAAGATGCAGTAGCCACCATGATTTTGTCTAAGCGATGGCGTTTCATCTGGATGATGTTGCCTACACTTGACTACAAAGAAAGCGATGATGATGATGAGAGCAAGAAGAGCATTTGGTGGTTTCTTGACAAGTCATTGCAATTCCACAAAGCACCTGTCTTAGGTACCTTGTGTATGGAACTCGGTCCACGATGTCCATCAGATGCTGATATCGGAAGGTGGATTGCAAAGGCCGTTGATCGCCGCGTGTTTATGCTAGACTTCAAGCTCCTCTGGTCTGCAGATCCAACCAGCTTGCCCAAGACCCTTTACTCCTGCGAATCTCTCAGGATACTGTGTCTCTCTCACAAGATTCTCTTGGATGTTCCATTTCCGGCCTACCTCCCATCACTGAAAATGCTCAACCTAAACTCTTTGGTGTATAAAAACGAGGATTCTCTCATTAGGCTCTTATCATGCTGCCCCATTCTCGAGTCTATGTTTGTGATACGGAAAAAAGATGACAATGTGAAAAAGTTCACCGTGAAAGCTCCTCGTTTATTGGACTTAATGTATATTAATCCTTCGTCTGACGATGATGTAGAAGATACCGGTGGGTGCTTGGTTATTGATACTCCCGCATTAACAGTCTTAAACATAACTGACTATTCAGGAGACTCTTGTTCGATCGAGAATACACCTTGTTTCGAGGAAGTTTATATCGGGGCTGATCGGTCTTTCCCTGATATTGACAAGTTCTTAAGATCTATTTCCGGAGTCTTGTTTCTTGAGTTGGTTTTGACCGAGGAAATGGTAATTACTGATCTCTCCCTTTGTGATCACATTGTTGCATCTACTTATGACGTTTTGTTCACCATCGCAGATTAAGTGTTGTAGCACTATCAAGTTCTCTCGGCTGACAAAGTGTAAGATATTTCCGTGTGACTCAGACTGGATGGGTTCACTTGTGTCTTTCCTTCAAAATACTCCGAAACTAAAGTTTCTTATAGTAGATTATGTACGTAACGAGCTCCTCACTAAAAATCTAACCCAAGTTAAAATGTGTTGTTTAATGCGTATAAATAGCAATTGTTGCCTCTCAGGAATTCACCCATCAACCCCCGAATGCCGCTACTTCGTGGAGCAAATCGAGCTATGATCCCGAATGTGTATCAACAAGTCTGGAGAAGTTTGAGTTGATAGACTATGAAGGAAGAGAAGAAGAGCAAGAATTGGCAGAATACATCCTAACCACCTTAAAACTTGAAGACAAAGACACGTTGATGGAGGAGCTGAAAGCTATTCCTAGGGCTTCCATAACATCTCAGCTTTTGTTCAAAACTTTAGATATACATACTTATATAGACAATGCTTTAATATCCATATGGTCATAAAGGTAACACATGTTCTAAATAAATCCATATGGTCATAAAAGATAGATATTACCGGGAAATTAAATAACAAATAAACCAAGTAACTTCCATTGAGTCTTTTTATCTATCATTTTTCTCTCGCTTTCTAAACTCTGGTTTGTTCACCTAAACCAGGATATAGCTCAGGATTGACCATTGTTAATTTCAGAGTTTCTCTGAATTTGAAAGTTATCGCTTAGTAGGTTTCCATACCAAGACTCAATCCAATTAAATCTATAGCGTCTACCAATTCCGCCATATCCCCTACTATGATCTCCTCTACCAAAATCCAATCAATCAACAAATTATACTGTACATAGAAAAATTCATAAGATTTATCGAAAGACTAGGCAAGAGAAATTTATTATGTTTACAATATCAAATTTTGGAAAACATTGTCAATATATATACTTATCAAAGTTTGAAGTCGCCAGTATTTCATTGATGACATACATTTTAACTCTGTTCGTTTATCTCAAAAATAATATTTTTGCTTATCTTCAATTTTTTTGCACACAACAAATGTTGTTACAAACTTAATTAGCTTTGTTCGTTTATTTATTTTCGTTGCATCGATGGTTTCCGGTGTTAATACGTGACTTCCTATTTCATATTTCTGTATAAGATGAACTGGATCAATTCTAAGCTGTAAAAAAGCAAGAAAACAACAAAAATTGCTTGTTATTCTAGTTGCGATAGCTGGTTGTGTTGATCCATGTCATATCATCAATGTTATTGGGCTCCTTTAGTTTCAATGTATTTTACATTATATTATAGAACATATTAAGGAAAAGCTGTTATCTAAACAAACTACTCCATAATATTCTTATAAAACATTTTTTCAAAAAAAAAATATTCTTATAAAACATGGTATTTATTCATTTTTCTTATGGTTCAATTATCTTGTTTTTTTTGAAAAAGGGTTTCCTAAGTTCAATTATCTTGTTATAATGAATAATCCATTGTTTTTTTTTTTTTCTGTCTTTATTAAGTGGAACATGATACATCAAAAACAAAAGCAGAGATTTTTTTTTTTTTTGCTAAACGCATTCATCAATCACGGGAAAGCCTCGACGAAAACAAAAGCAAAAATATAACAGTTAAGTCAAAATATACTTTATAACATAACATAAAAATTCGGGCATTAGTCAGAAAGCATCCCAAACTTGGACCAGGCAGTGTGGTGACTATTTGGGGAGAAATCCATTCTGTAACACTTTGGTATGTTTCTATCGAGGCTGTCCGGAAACCGATCGGATATATAAAAAAAAAAAAAAAAAAATTCGGGTAATATGCTTTTCGAAGGTTTGTTACGTTCATATTTTTGTCAAACCGTCTGCATGGACGGACAAAAAAATGTTCGCAAAGAATGTCAAATTTGGCGCGGACCATCCACATTAAAAAGTCCATTCTAACTTTTTTTTTTTGGTTAAGAAATCCATTCCATTCTAACTTTCAAAGTAGTTAAGGGTATGGGTATGTCTCATCATTTAGATATTCAGTTCGATTTTTTTTTTTTTCGATAAATAGATATCACATATAACCAATTTTTTTGGTATGATTTGGTTTGAAAACTTTCAGTTCGGATTCGGTTTGATTTTATATAAAAATAACAAAAAGAATTATTTAATTTTTTTAAATTATTTTCATAGATTTTTAGTATATTTAAAACATTTAAATAAGATAGATTTTTAATAATTTTGGTAGGCCACTGGCCACTCACTCTTCTGACTCGCCACCATTGCGATTTCCGCCTCATGTGGTCCCCACAAGAAGTTTTTTTTAATATATTAATAAAAAAAAAGCAAATTATTATAAGAAGAAGAATGTTTAGGAAGCCCATATACAGGCCCATGTTTGCTCCGAAATGTGGAAGCCTATAAAACGCTGTCGTTTCCACGGAATTTATTCAGTAGGAACCAGAGCGCCGTTGTTTACTTCTCGATACCTTAAATATTTGTTTAAACAATTTTTCTACAATCACCACCTAGCCTAGATGGCAAAAAAGAAGAAGAAAGTTTTTAACCTACACTACAGATTAGGTGTATTAAACTTTCTTACAAAAAATGAATGGACTTTTTTGTTCAGTAACATTACGTGAGCCGTGAGGTGCTTTTGCAGAATGATGTGACCGAAAAGGTCAAAACAGAGAGAGCTGTGGACAATAGTTACCGTCCGTAACAATCGATTCATAATTCATCGCTACGCAGAACTTAATGACACTCTCTAGTCACTGCTGTCACATTTTCCCCCACTGCACGTGTTCGTCAGAGACTAACAAGATACAAATGGGTAACTTTTATTTTTCTTTTTCATGGTTTCAGATTAGCCGATTAGGTTAGGTATATATATATATATATATATATATATTAATTTGGTAATAAATGTGAAATTACTAATCAACATTCATTGAACTAAATATTTGATTTTAAATTACAGGTCAATTACAACTGAACACTAAAAGTAAAACAATAAATCTTTGAACTTACTTTTTATAATTTATTACTTTTTTCATTAGTATCCAATAATGTTATTGTCACCATTTTATAAGATTATTATCTCAGAAATATTAGAATCAAGAAATGTGTATCTAGTCTAGTATATAAAGAGTCACTTGTGTCTTCACAAGAGTCTGACACGTCAGCTCCTATTCTTTTGATACATCAGCTAAAAAAAATATAAAAAATTGAATTTTTCCAGAAATAACAAAAAACTGTAAATGAAAAAAAAAAAGAGAATCGTCGAGCCTCTTGGTCTCCTCTCTTAAAAATCAAAGTCTGTCAAAATGGAATACAATTTTCCATTATTACAACGGCAATTCCAAAGCATTTTGGAAGGTTCATTTATCTTCTTCCTTATTTTATTGTTGGATCTTAACATCTTAATTCCATCCATTCATTGTTTTCTCACATCTCATAATATATCTTGCAAACCATTGTAGCAATTTTCAGTTTTTTTTATAGTATATTTTTAACATGCAAGATATGCTGTCGTGCGTTTGACGGATTGAGGAACGTGATGGCGACTTATCCCTTGAATTTGAACAGTATGATGAGATGTTGACGAAAGATGAGTAAGGGTCGGGTCGGGTATGAGCAGAGATATTCAGATCATTTCAATTGGTGTTTGCTTCATGTCAAAGAGAGGTTTGCTTGGGTTTTTCGTGCATCCAGATCGACCTCTACCAGTGGAATGAGATGAACAAGGTTCGATTTCTTTTTTTTCAAAGGAAGGATTTGATGACGAGAATAAGTTTCTTATAACAAAATCGACTATACGCTCAGTGCCGATTGTCGATGTGAGTTTAGATTTCTTAGCTAAAGACGAGCAATGAGGTTGGATTTGTGTTCAAAATGATTTCTGATTTTGTTTGATTTTGATTTTTTTTGTCGAAGCAGATGAGGAAAAGAGCTATGATGCTGAGGCAAATCAATGAGAAAGCTTCAAGGTCTGTCCTTGCAATCCAAAATCTAATTCTATTGTTGATTTTGCTTTAAATTCTCTTCATTTCTTATTCAAAGTATGTTTTGAAGTTTCGGTCAAGAAATGCATGTCAAGTTTCTTTGAAATAGAGCAAGTTGCTAAAGCTTCTCTGGCACATAACATGTCTTCAATTGATGGGAATCACATTCGAAAGAGAATGGTGGAAAACGAGCTGCTGGGATTAAGCGCAGGGTAAAAAAAAATGGATGCCGGAAAACTTTAAAACAGGAAACATGATATAGGTGCTTTCTTTCAACCATATGTGAACACTGTTTCTTCTTCCTTCGTTTTGTAACATTTGTTATAACTCTTAGTAATGTTACAACATTATAGTTTCTTGCAAGTTTAAAAAGTCATGTTCCGTGCAAAAAAAAAAAAGAACTCTCTTATTCAACAAGCACAAAAACAAAAATTTAAACACTAAAATATTTACATAACAATTTTTGGACAAAAAGTTACCGCGTGTATACAATATTAATGATGAGAAAAGATTGACAAGACAATACTAATCATTGAGTTACTGGAGATAGTATGGTGGAAGTTATGGTTTGTGGTTGCGGGAGGAGTTTTACACAGAGGACAAAAGGAAGAGGGAGCGAGACAGAATAGAGATTTAGTGTTGGTTTAAGAAGATTGCACGAGCGATGTCATAAGCAAAGGAACTGCTGGTGTGGGATCAGTAAGATCATACCACTTTCGTATACGTAAAAGTCTTTAAGAATAAAGTCAGGAAAAATGAGTTTGACAATCCTACTAGCTTCAATTTTCAAAGTTAAACCTCTTCGGTTAAGTAAAAGTCAATGGCCTTTGTGATAGCGTTTCCAATGAGACCCTCAACGCTGTAATGCCATACGCGGCTTGATGGCCTTGCTTTTGGATTCCAAAAGTATGTGACGTGGATAAGGACAATTTTAAAAAACTAATCTTTATATGTAGTAGCTAGAGGAATGCAGACGTACGAGGAACAAGGATTATTGAGTTGAGGGAGGGAATTTGGAATACATTATACTGAAACTAACTATGCTAACCATACATAAAACATAACCCGTGCGTATGTATACTAAGCAAATAATTGTACGGATTAATTCAAATAATTTTTTTTATATTTACATACTTAGCATCATTTTATTTGTGTTAACTGTTAGTTCCATTCTATTGCAGAGAAAAGCCAAGGTAAGCCAATAAACTTCATTTCTAATCTTTGGTACAATCTATATTTGTGGTTATTTGATCTAATGCATATGTTTTATCCTTGAACCATTAGGTACAATATCTCACTCAAGCCTTTTCTTGAACGCCAAACATTAAGTTAATTTAAGAATATTTTTATTTAAGTCAATTCATCAATATTTGAAATGTATTTGTAAATTGTAATATTTGTAATTGTATAGAGTCTACAGACACAAACACGTTGAAAAGGGTTGTGAGACTTTAGCCAAAAAAAAAAAGATTTTATAGATTGTTGTGTTGAAGGTACATACTCCCTATCGACAATAAAATTTCAACATTTTATTTTTGGCACTATTGTGTTTCATTGATTTAATTACAATCTGGAAATTATCATATGATTTTATTTTAATCAATCGACACTATATGTTAGATCTCACGATAAATTATAATATTATTTCTTATTTTCTATTCCCGCTATTTATTCATCATTTATTTTTACTTTGCGAACCAAAACAGGAAAATAACTAAAGAAAAAAAATTAATAAAAAGAAACTAAGCAACTTTATATTCAAATCAAAAAGAAATTAAGATAACTTAATAATTTTATAATTCTCAAAATATATAAAATTGGTTAAAAATAAAATAAATATGCTTGTTTAAAATACATGATACAAATATTGTATATGAATATAAACTCACGCATTTGCGTGGGTATTCATCTAGTTTATTATAATATTGTCACCGCCTTTATTTCTTTAAAATTAATTACATTAACATTGCCAAATCAATGTTTGTTTTGTATTTACAATGTCTTAATTAAATAGACACAGCAAGATGAAAATATATTCTTAAATAGCTCATTGTACCCAAACAAATTTCTTAAATAATTTTCCCACAAACTACTGTTATTTAATAAATGGAAATAACTAGTCTCTTTTAATTTACGTAAGGAACAAAAAATAAATTTAAACCTTCATTGTTTTTATAATTAATAAAATTTCCATTATAATTTTCTATTAGTATCCAATAATGTTATTGTCAACATTTGATAAGAATATCTCAGAAGCATAGGAATCAAGAAATGTGTACTCATTATAATCAACCAATCTAAGCATTGTGACTAGCTGTATTTCTTAAAAGTTAATTACAGTAACACACATTAACATTGCCAAATCATTTTTACAATGTTTTATTTAAATAGATCACACAGCAAGAAGAAAATATTTGCATTTGTACCAAAATTCTTAAAAAATTTCCCAAAACCACTGTTAATTAATAAATTGTGTTAGCTAATATCTTAAAATTCCCGTGATTAATTAAGAAACGGAAAGAAAACGTTGTTGTGAAATCAAAGCAAAAAGGTCGTGCAACAATAAGAGCGCACTTGCGAATTAGGAACACACAACGACCGATTGATTCAATCTTCTTCCTCTCTGCATATTCGTCGAATCTTTTTTTGTTTTCTTCCGGTACTGAAGCTCTCAGGTGATTGCATGCTTGTTGGTTAAATCATCTCGGCTTGATTAGACCCGCGTTTCATGGCTGCCATGACATTTTCTTTTAACATATGTTCCATCATTTTAATATCGAATCATGGAGGACAACCATATTCATAACAGTGTTTTAAATCACTTAAAAAAAACATACTTTTCCTTTCCAGCCTGTCTTGGTGTACATGTCTAAGGTGGATGGGAAGTTCAACTTCAGTCCTATTAGCGTCAACTTCAGTCCTATTAGCGTCAACTTCTTGACAAAAATTGCAAAAGTTATGTTTGCGATTGTGATGCTTTCACTCCAGGTACGTTTGTGAGTTGACTTAAACATCTCGATTCTTTTAGCGGGACAATTAAGCGACACTCTAGTATCTAGGACTAGTTGCTAGATGTTTCTTCTGCACTAGAAGATGAGAAGTACTAGAAGTTCATGAAACTTCCATGCACATAATCTGACTTTCACATGTGTCCCGTTGATGCATTATGGAAAATTGGTAATTCATGCTAGAGGCTAATTTGAAAATTCTTATGCAGGTTACTGTCCCTGTCTTCAACGAGTATGCTCTAAAGAGTCAGTATCACACAAGCATTTATCTTCATCTTGCATCAGGGATATGACTCCACCAAACAATTCCCAAGATGCACCAAATCACTACTAAGAAGAAGAAGAACGAAGAACATGTTTATATGATATCGCAACACATGAAACATAAATTAATCTGAAACAGGTTAACGAGACTTCTTCTTGGCTTTCTCTGCAAGTTTTAAACCCTGTGAAAGCTTTTTCATGTACTTTGCATGACGGAGTGAAGTCCTCTGCAAAAACAAAAGATGATCTATTAGTATAAATGATATTGAAAATGTTAAAATTAAAAAGATAAATATTTCCTCTTGGTTCAGAATACCCGTGATGTCTTTGGTCAAGCGTCTCTGTGACAAACCAGCCTCGTGGAGGTCAGAAGCTCTAGTGAAAGCTGATAAAAAGAAAAAAGAGAAAAACAAATCAGTGTACTGTGAATGGAGAGAAACAACAAAGTTCGAATAATCTACTTACCAACTTCATTAGTGGTTGTACCCATTGCACGTCTCTGTTCCTCAATGTCTAGACCATACCGTGAAGGTCTTCTCTTGCTTGGTCAACAAGCCTTTATGGGTTTGTCGGCCAATTCATGAATCAGTATTAGAGACCGAGATGAAACATATTCATGAAAAGACAACCAAAATTCCATAGTTCAAAATAATTAGAAGTCAAGTTCATCAGAGTGGAGACATGATTCAAGATGATCAGAACATAGTTTCATATAACCTAAATACAAAAACAAGCAAATACACCCAACTTGGATCTGAATACAACAACAATCTCAAATAAAAGTTTCATCATAATATATCAACAACTATCTATATTGTGGTGGTCAAAAAATCAAAGTCGACCGCACAAGTATTGTACTATTAATTTCAAATCCAATTGATAATCTATGCAGAATCTCTAAACTAAAACTACCGAAGTACCTTACAACTTATAATTTACTCTATTGAAATTACTTTAATTATCAACATATTAGTATCATCGATTATTGTGCCAAAACAATTACATGAATTCTTCCAATGCAAAATTAAGCCATATTCAAATGTTGGAAGTCAAATTTTACATGAATCCGACAAAAAATGATTTAGGAGTAGTAAGTACTTGATCGATGGTTGATAAAAAAAAAAGTACTTGATCGATGTTTTTCGGAGAATTCTGCTGAGTAAATATGAGAAAAATTTGCGGGAGATATTTTCTTACCCAAACATCTTCATGAATTCTATCCAATATTTCGCCAAATTTGAAGCTGTTGGAGGTTATATTTTACATGAATCAGATTAGAATGTTTTAGAAGTAGGAAGTACATGCGGCAAAATGGAGAACAATTCAGAAAATGTAGACTAGTTCACTCTCTTAACGAGTTTCAATCCAATTATGTCAACAAACATTCCAAGCAAGGTACAAGTCAAGAATATACTCACTACATGTTTTTGTGCAACTCAAATTCAAACTCATAAGTCTTAGTGTTCATCTGAAGATACCTTCAGAAGCAAAAAATTGGCAGAAGCATAAACATTTTCTGCCACGGATGTAATAAAAAATGCTTGTAAGGTCACATATTTATTAAGCCTAAAAACTATTTTCAGCATTTTTAGAGAATTAGACATGAAAAAATTGAAATTTAAAGTGTCCACGGAATAAAATCCACGAAATAACATTGTTTAGGTTAAGGTTTGCTTTTTAGGATCACAGTCCTTCACGAGTCAATCTATCAAAATCTAAAATATTTCTTAATCCATTGCGGAACATGTCAAAAAGGGTAGATTAATCCACATTAACACCCTTAGTTTAAGTTTGGACCCAAAAGGGAAGTGATCCAAGGTGATGAATGTAGTTAACGATGGCGAAGATAAAAAATTTTTGAAGTTAACGGTTGACTATTTTTATCACGATTTTGCGCAGTCAACCACGAGTTGAATAATTATTCTGCGCATGTGATAGTTGAGGATTTAATATGCCAATTTCAAATAGTTTGGAAATTAAATAAGAATCTTTCGATGACGGATAAATAGTTTTAACAGTTTGCCGTTTTGAAGTTAACGTCTGACTGTTTTAATCCCTAATTTGCGAAGTCAACTAAAGGTTGGAGAATTTATTTNGTTTTAATCCCTAATTTGCGAAGTCAACTAAAGGTTGGAGAATTTATTTGTGCAAACAATAGTTGGGGAATAAAATCGCTAATTGCAAATACTTGAGGAATTAAATCAGCGATTTACCCACAAAGTAGTGTTAATTAATAATGGTGTTAGGCTGTTAGCTAAGATCTCAGTGATTAATTAAGAAACGAAAAGAAAACGTTGTTGTGAAATCAAAGCAAAAAGGTCGTGCAACAATAAGAGCGCACTTGCGAACTAGGAACACCCAACGACCGATTGATTCAATCTTCCTCTCTGATATTCTTCGAATCTTTTGTTTTTCTTCCGGTACGGAAGCTCTCAGGAAAGTTCCAGATCTTGTTCAATTTCTGCAATCCAGAGCGAAGGGGAGGAGAGGGTTAGTGATTCCCTCTGGAAGTCGAGTTCTGGATCTGTGTGGGAAGATAATACGTCCCGTGGCTTGGGGGGAATGTTTTGCTAAGCTGATCGTTTAGGTCAATTGAGGTTAGTTTGATCGATCTGGTTCACGAATTTGTTGTTTTTTGGCAGAATTTTGCAATGAACCGACAAGTTTTCTGATGGCGGCTTAGATCCATGTTTGGGTTTTGAGATCTATTCGCGCTCATTGTTTCTATTGAATTGTAATTTTATAGAGTTATTGAGATCTGATCGTGGGTTTACACTTGGGGTCTCGAGAATCTCTGTTTGAATCTGTCACTTATCTCTATTGTCGTTGATTGATTGATGGATACCTTCTGCTCAAATTCCACTTAAAGCTGGTATCTTCTTATGATCATTAGTTCGGAGTGTTTATTTGAATTCTCTTCTTTCTTCTTGATTTCTGTTTTTGTTTATCAGGTTGGCTCAATCTAGAAATTGTCAGATTGGGGAAGACAAATGATGAACGGGATGGTTGAGTGCAGTGTATGTCGTTCGAAGCTGGTCTCTCCCAGTAGCAAAACTATTTCGAGGGCTTATGACGAACATAAGATTAGGGTATCCTCAAAACAACGCGTTCTCAATGTCCTTTTGGTAGTAGGTGATTGCATGCTTGTTGGTCTACAGGTAAACTATCTCGGCTTGATTAGAGCCGCATTTCAGGGCTGCCATGACATTTTCTTTTGACATATGTTCCATCATATAAATATCGAACCATGGAGGACAACCATAATCATATCAGTGCTTTAGATCACTTAAAAATTACATACTTTTCCGTTCCAGCCTGTCTTGGTGTACATGTCTAAGGTGGATGGGAAGTTCAACTTCAGTCCTATCAGCGTCAACTTCTTGACAGAAATTGCAAAAGTTATTTTTGCGATTGTGATGCTTTTACTCCAGGTATGTTTCTGAATCGACTTTAAACATCTCGATTCTTTTAGCGGGCTAGGACTAGTTGCTAGATGTTTCTTTTGCATTAGAAGATGAAAAGTACTAGAAGTTCATAAAATTTTTGGCTAGTTTCTGGAAGTTTATTTATAACTTTGCTCTTTTGTTTTTGTTTGTTGGAAGTTCTGATGTTGATTAACCGGTAATGCGAATATGAAAAAGATCCCATTTAGTTCTTTCCATAAAGGCGATTTCTTGATTTCCAAATTATTATCTATTTCTTAAGTCTCTCTCTTTTCTGTGGACTGTCCATTAATACTTAAGTGTTTGTGTTCAAATTGTAGGCCAGGCACCAAAAAGTTGGAGAGAAGCCTCTTCTATCTGTTTCTACGTTTGTCCAGGTACCTCTTTTTTTTTTTTTTTGTTCAATTAAAGAGTGTCCAATCTATTGCAAAGCTTTCTGTACTAGATTTTTGGTATGGCATACTCTCAGATCTGAAGCTAGCTTCTTGACCGTTCATTGCCTGATAGCTTGGCATATGTCATTCACACATATGTTATCTACGTATCACCTTTTTTTCTACAGTTCATTAGATTTTGTAGACTTTTGAAATGTGGATGTAACTGACCAGTAATATACTAATAACTTGAAACTTCTAAGTTCAATTGCTTGGCTATTTATAATGCAGATCGCATTGACATGAGTCTATTTTGCAGGCAGCTCGAAACAATGTTCTTCTTGCTGTTCCAGCCCTGTTGTATGCAGTTAATAACTATCTGAAGTTCACAATGCAGGTGCAGCCACTTTTCCTTTTTTCATTTTGGCATCTAAGTCTAATTAAGCTGCTGAAATGTAGCGAGGTCTACTGTCAGAGGTTTTGGCCTTATGGCAATAGCATGTCCTGTGGTGTTCTCTTATTCCAATTTTGTTGATCCTGTATTTTGTGACTTTCCATGTCAGACACTACTTAAGTGCACCCTAAACAAATGACTGAATTACCATTTTTAAGGAGAAGTTTATATATCAAGTTGCCTTTTGGTTATAGATATTTGAGTCGGCCAGCTGTTTACATTATTCTTACATTGTGCATTGCAGGTGGTTTATTTACCTGTCCTTCTAGGCTTGTACTATTTGGTTCTATCTTTCATTCTTCCCTGCATTTTAATTTCATACAATACTGAAAGTTTCTACTGTGCCAGCTATATTTCAATCCTGCTACTGTGAAGATGCTTAGCAATCTAAAGGTTCTGGTCATTGCTGTTCTATTGAAGATGGTAATGAAAAGGCGGTTTTCCATCATACAGGTGAGGTTCAATTACTCTTATTGATTGTATGTGTATGGCTAGTTTTCAGTATCAGACAATATTATAGTGGAAGTTTGTGTGTAACCTTCCATTCATAGTTACCTCTCATTCTCGAATGGATTTTATATGTTTTCATATTTATATTGCTTAAATTCCTGCTTATCTTTAATTTTGTTATAGTGGGAGGCACTTGCTCTGTTGCTGATCGGGATTAGTGTAAATCAACTGCGTTCTCTTCCTGAAGGTGCTACTGCCATTGGAATTCCTCTTGCTACGGGTGCATACATCTGTACCGTTATCTTTGTAAGTTTCTTCTTCCCGTGCTTATATTTGCTCATCTTGTATGAAGTGCTTCCATGCACATAATCTGACTTTCTCATGCTTCCTCGTTGATGTATTCTGGAAAAGTTGTAATTCATGCTAGAGGCTAATTTGAAAATTCTCATGCAGGTTACTGTCCCATCGATGGCATCTGTCTTCAACGAATATGCTCTAAAGAGTCAGTATGACACGAGCATTTATCTTCAGGTTAGATCGTCCTGATGCATCTTATTCATCTTGCATCAGGGAAATGATAAGTTTGTAGCAACATGGAAGCTTTTGGTGATTGTTTACTTGTCACGTTTTGGAAATGATATTGGTGATTGGTTACTTGTAAATGGAATGGAATTAGCCATTTTTCATGTGTCTTACTAAATCAGTTGCTATTTAGAAGCAAAGAACCTGTTGTTGAACTCTTTGTTCTGTTCTCTGGTCGAGTTAGCTTTGTTATCAATAAAGTTCCTCAACTTAGGGTACATAGCTCATTCTCTTGGTGATGTCATATACTCATATTCTAGGATCATAGTCTTCTACTCTGTGTTGTCTTCTTCTTCTTCTGTCCTTTTTTTTTGAATTTGTCGTCTGATTGGACATTTTTCTGTTGCAGAATTTATTTCTCTATGGCTATGGTGCGATATTCAACTTTCTTGGAATACTAGGAACTGTTATATATAAAGGTATGTGCATTTTATTTTAAAAGTGGCATGGAAGAAAATAATACTTTTTAAGCACCATAATATTTTGAAAATCCTGTTAGATAATCCTGAAAACTTCACGATGCATTGCTGAGAAATTTATCATGATATTGACAGGTCCTGGCAGCTTTGACATCCTACAAGGACATTCTAGGGCTACCATGTTTCTGATCCTGAACAACGCAGCACAAGGGATCCTATCCTCCTTTTTCTTCAAATATGCAGGTAATACCGAGACTAAGTTTTGTTATATTCATTTAATTTATGAATTAATTTTGCTTGAGTTTATATGCTTTTCTAACATATCTGGAGATTGTGGATTTTGCTATATATACTCAAGGGTATTGTTCTTATAGCAAGATTGTTCTAACATATCTTTGATGCTTTCAGATACAATCTTGAAGAAATATTCATCCACAGTTGCCACAATATTTACCGGCATAGCATCTGCAGCGCTGTTTGGACATGTTATAACCATGAACTTTCTTCTTGGAATTTCTATCGTTTTCATTTCAATGCACCAGGTAAACCCATACTAACCGTTTCCTAGGTGAATCTATTTAACTGAACAAAAATCTTTTCTGTCCAATTTATTTATGTCTCGTTTATGCATAGTTCTTTTCACCACTTGCCAAAGCGAAAGACGAGCAACAACAGAACGGGAACCTAGAATTAGGCAATGCAAAGGACACTCACAGGTTAGTGACAATATACATACTTCTTTATCATTTACCATGTTTATCAAATCTTATTTAGACATTTTGCATAAGCGGGGAAAGCCATGTAACAGATACATGCACAGTATTTAACACCATTTTAACTTCTTTTCCTTTAGGGCTAATGACTCATTCATCAACATGGCCGCAGGGGCAAATGAAGAGGTGAAGGATAATTTTGTGAAGCCAGTTCTTGTACTTGTCCCAACTTAAGTCGACACTAATGGTTATTGTCTTTTTGTCTCTGTGTCTGTTCAGGCTAGTCACCGGGGTGAATCAGACGACAGAACGCCGCTTCTTCCCAGATGAAAAGTTTCTTAAAAGTAGGTCACGAATTCTCTCCCAACTTCATCATATTACCTTTCAAGCTCCCAAAAATCATCCATCATCTAGATAGATTCTTACCAAAGCAACCTCTAGAACCAATCTAGGTTGCAGAAAATGTGAAGTAATACCTGAATGTTATTAATATGGAGAATCATCTGATTTCGCACTTGTCGTTTCAGGATTTTTGTTCCGAAGAATTCTTTTGGCCGAGAATATTCTAGAAATTGAGGGTATTCCAGTCGCATACTAGCAGGATACAGTGAAGCAAACTTGATGAGACCAACTCTTAATTCTCTCAAAGAGTCGGTTTAAGTTCGTGTGAAGAATCTCTCATGTCTAAAGCTGTATTGTTTTAAGATAAGAGTGAACATAGTTGGTAAGTGATTATATGTATTTTGGATATATAATAATTTTGTGTATTCTTTGGTTTTTGCAAAATATCAGGTCACTTTTTTGCTCCTTTTTCTCTTGTTATACAATTACTCTCAGTCAGCGCTGGATTATTTATTATAATGGATTATTTATTATAATATTTTAAAGTTCTACTAAACACAATATTTTTGAGAATTGTCATGTGTTTTTAATTTCACTAAAATTTTTATTTAGTCCTTTAATATTTTAAAGTTTTCTCTAAACACAATTTCTGAAAAACTATCATGTATCGTTTATTTTACAAAAATTTGTATTTAATTCTTTAATTATATATTCAGTTAAATAAATTTTATTTCTTTCCACGTAATCCTTAGAATTTACATTTTTATTTAGTCATAATAATCTGTATTCAATTATTTGACCAGGTTTTAACACAAAATACTAAATCAAAATAGTCACAAATTATAAACAAAATCTTTGATTATCTTCTCTCAATTTAATTTTTTAATTAAAATATGGATTTCTTAAGAAAATGTTACAAAAGGTAACAAAATCTTTTACATTTACACAATACAGTTTACTATTTTTTTTTTTCAAATTAATACATATTTAGCAATTAGAATATTAGATGTTCGTTTGAATGTAAAAAAAACGTAGAATAGGTTTTAGTTTTGGATTCAATTGATAGTTTTCTAAACCATAATCTGTTTTTTTTTCTTTGTAGCAGAAAATAGTACTTTTAATTTTTAGTAACTAAAATAAATTTAATTAAAAAATATTATTTTATAGAAAGTTCAATTGAAAGACACATGACAGTTTTTCGAAACTTGACTTCATAAACAAAATCCTTGATATGTCAACCTCAAATTTTTTATTTATTTTTTATTACACATACCGTCTTCAAAAATTTGATTATTTTTTTTGTATAGATTTAATACTCTTTACTATATTTAATCATTGTTAGTAATTTTTGTTTTCAATTATATTTTCTTAATACTTAATACCTCTTAAAATAAAATTGACTGTAAACAATTAATTAACTTAAATTTCTTCATAAAAGTTTTTAAAATTTTAACTCCACTAATTTATTTATTTTAAAATATAACTTCTCTCATATCTTATTCCTACGAAGAGTTATCTTCTAAAATATTATTGGATAAACTTTTTTCACAAAAACTTTTTCTTAACATATAATTACAATGCAAAATATATATAGAAAACATCTTTTCAGCGGGTGGGTTTTAGTTAAACCGGCCCGGTTCAAGAAGCATCTCTTATTACAGTGTCTTGAGTGATTCATTGCTCTGAAATCTGATGTATCAATAACTAACATTACAAGATCTGTGTTGAATATTTCTTTAACTGTATTTGAAAAACACTATAGGAGGGAAAAAAAAAACACAAAAACACAAACCAAATATAGAATACTTTTATAAGAATCGACAGACTCCACCAAACAATTGCCAAGACGCACCAAATCACTTCTCATCACCTTAAACACAGAAGAAGAGAAAAGCCTCAACAAAAAGAGTCTCTGAAGAACATATATTTATATGATATGGCAACACATGAACAGAAACCAATCTCCCATTATTACACAGAAGAATCAAGTTTCCTGGGATGGAACAGCTGCTGCTGTTGATGACCTCAACAATGGTTGAAGAGCTTTTACCACAATGCTCATGTTCGGCCTAAACTCTGATTCGTATTGCACACACAACGCTGCAACAGCCGCAAGCTGAAACAATAACAAGGTAAAGGGATTAGCTTCAAAGCTAGTTTCACAGATTAGAGATGAAACCGACGAAAAGATGAAGCTTTTTACCTTTGCAACTGCTTTAGGAGGATATTCTCCTTTCAGTTTTGGATCAACACATTGCTTCACTTTGTCTTCGCTTAGCCTCGGAGTAGCCTGAAGTTAGATGGCAGAGAATTGTTATGTCAAGAACAATCAGCAAAACCGAAAGCAAGATTATCCCCAAAGATACTTACCCAAGTGACAAGACTTTGTTGACCACGCGGCATCGTATGATCAACGGGTTTTCTACCAGTCAAGAGCTCCAAAAGCACTACACCAAAACTATAAACATCACTCTTCTGTGTCAGTTGACCGGTCATCGCATACCTGCAACAGCAAAAAATGTAAAGTTATTATAATCTTACTTCTTCAAGAATAGTGATGCACTCTTGTTGTTTCAGAAGCATTCATTACTCTGGTGCGTGGTAACCAAAGGTTCCCAAAACTCTTGTAGAATGAAGACGAGCAGCCATATCAGGAGATTGATTCGATAGATTAAAATCAGCAATCTTGGCTTTGAAGTCTTCAAACAGAAGCACATTGCTAGATCGAATATCTCTGTGTATTACTGCAGGTTGAACTTTCTCGTGTAAATATTCAAGTCCTCGAGCTGCATCGACTGCAATTCTGACACGTTGGATCCAATCAAGCGTTGGACCTGGTTGTGCTCCTTGGACTCCTTTTCTCCCGTGTAAGATATCATGTAAAGAACCCATTGTGGCAAACTCATATGCAAGAATGCGGAAATTCCCTTCAACACAATAACCAAAGAGCTGAACAAAATTATCATGCTTCAACTTGGAAACCCTCGAGACCTGAGTCAAGAACTCGACATTTGATTCAGGCTCAGCTGAATTATCAAGCTTCTTGACCGCCACAGCCTTCCCATCTTTCAAGGTTGCATAGTAGGCTCTTCCATATGATCCTTCGCCGATCAATGCCATTGATCCAAAATTATCAGTCTTTTCTTTCAGCTCATCCAATGACAATGCAGGCACATCAATAGATGGAGGCTCCTTTAAAGCATCAGGCTTCAAAGCAACTGGTGGTTTTTTATTGTGCCCTTCAATACAGAAAACACGAAAAGATGAGTATCCTTAAGAGAAAAAATGCATATAATAACATCCGCATAACCTACTAACAAGATCTGCCACTGGCAAGAATAAAACAACATATTGGCGCCAAAGTCTCCAAAGTAATCACAACTAGTTTGAGGAAAGAGCAGTACCATAATCATTATGGTGCTTAGGGCTTCTTAGGTGTTCATTTTCAGAAGAATGGTAAGGTTCTTCGACGTGGCAAGCACAGCACAACCACCTACGCATCTTTTCTCTCTTGCCTATGTAAAGATCGTCGACAGCTCTCGGTTTATCCAGCCGAACAAAGTAGCCTGGTGAACGATCGTTCGCCTGCAATGTCATCATTACTCGAAATTACTCAATCAACTCTCACAAAGTATTTGACAGAAACCTTTTTCATATCTACCAAATCAACCATAGTAAGTTTCTTCAAATCAACAGCAATAATTTGGGATCTGAGTAGCTGAAATTATAAGTATTATTATTCCACCGTATCAATCAACGAGTTCTGATCATATTGAGATTCTAAATATGCGCATTGATTCGAGATTCACGCTAAAGTTAAGACCTTTACACAAACCCATGAGCGCTTTAAACGTCAATTTTTCAAACTCCCAAAAAAAAGACCCAATTCGGAAAAAATCAAAGCTTTTTGGGGTGTAATCCTTACCACCAGACCACGACGAGGATAATCAGAATCCATTGGATACATACCCAAATGCGAATTACAAACAATCACCAGAGAGACGGATCGAATCAATTTAAGAAATTTGGCAGACAAATGAGACTAAAGAGGTCGAGAAAATTAAAAACCCAAAGAACTCAAAACAACTTGAAACCCCTAAAAGAGAGAAAGGGTTTTAAAAACAGAGATAAAAAGAAAACAGCTAAGAGAATGTGTCAAAAGCAAAGAGAGACAGAGAGGAATGAACAAGAATAGAACATGTATCCCAAAAGAAAACAAAAAAAAACCCCAAATTTAGAGATTATAATAACTAAAGAAGAGAATTTTATTTACCTGTAAAGTATATCTCTTTTTCTCTCTCTCTCTCTCTGAAATGGATCTATGTATCTAATGTTGGTTTTATTGTTCTGTTTTGTTGGTTAGAGATAGAGATAGAGAGAAACAGACGTGGGCAATTGATTTTCTTGGACAGAAAAGCTCTGAGCAGAGACAGAGAGATATAATGGAGGAGACAGAGAAGCAAACGCGCTTAAGGAAAATCTTCGACAAAGATATTTAATACTTTTCTTCTGTGGCTTTGCTTTCTGTCAAGTGGTCAACATCATTTTTCGATGGTCAACTATTTTTCTTCTGGATAAACATTCTTCTTTTTTTTTTTTCTTTTTCCCTCAAACATTTTTCTATAATTATGATTTCTTTTTCCTTTTTTTGCGCGTCTTTTTCGTATTTGAGCTTTTTCGTTTTTTTTGCCGGTCTGTTTCGCCGGCTATTTGGATTACTGTCGTTTCTGTGAAATAAAGGATACGTAGTCTGTGAAAAAAAAAAAAAGAGAAAAGTGTTTCTAACTGATTTAATATTTTAAAATAGAAAAAGATATCAAATACATTCTTGAAAAGTTTGTTTAAAGTAGTCCAAAACTGCAACTGAATAAATTTCAAATGGGAGCCATTTATATTCGATCCGTTCACTCAAATTACTATGATGAACGAACGATGTTTTTTTCTTTCTTTTTGTTAAAAACTAACGATGTTTTTTTTTTTTTGAGCAAGATAAAAACTAACGATGTTGATCAACCATTATTTTATCAATTGCAAACCCAATGTCAAAAGCAAGTGTTTGCAATTTGCAAAATACTTTAAGAAAAACTGAAAAAATGTTTTATATTTTGAAATTCTAAATTTTTGTAAAAATTTATCCACCCTATAAACAACGCAAGTATACAAAAATCACGTTTGAAAAACACAATGATCCGAATTTTTTTTTTATCTCGGGTTTTAGAAATTATTTTCGAAATACTGGCTCTATAATTACAGATTTAAAGTAAGAAAATGTAATATGAATATTGAGAAAATTTCAGATTCCTAAGTGAACATTAAATAAATAAATAACTATACAAAAAGCAAAAATATATTGATAGTTTGTTCATAAATGGAAAATTCAAACGGGGAGTATAAGGAGAAAGTAGAATATCAAAAGTGATGAGTTAGGCGTTGGAGGGTGACCGGCGGTCAGTTTGCCGGCGAGGTTTCAGGGAGACAATCCCATATTTTCCGAATTTCCAATTCTACCCCATATTTATTTGTTAATTACGTTTGAGGTTTTGTATTTAAACTAAACTATATTTCTCATTTTCAGTCTCCACCATGCCGTAGCAAACCACAAATGCCCATATTGGCCCATAAAGCCCCATATTACCATTATAGGCCCAAACAGATTTAAAATATTCTACTCTTCATCAGTTTCACGTGTTTCATACAAATATAAATGCGTCAATGCAAAAGCGGTGGAACTAAAAAAAAAAAGAGCAGAGCGACAAGAAAAAAATTCTCGAGCTTCTCCGTTTTGCAGCTCCGACGGCTACGTTAGCGTCGGAGTTGTGAATCTCTTTATTGTTTGTTGGTTTCTTATCTCTTCTAGGTTGACTCTCTTGGGTAGTGAAGGATTTCAGATCTAGTTTTTTAGATCTAGAATTTGGTTTGAGTTTTTCGTTTCCTTCTCTTTACAAGAGTTGTTTCTTCTTCGGTTTTTGTAGCAGGGTATGGCTTGGAGTTAGTTTGTAGTGACTTTCAGGTCTTGATTTTCGGCCATGGCTTTGCCTCTTTTGGGATTTTTTTCTTATTGCAGGTTCCTTTTCTCTAGTTCACCGGAGATCTTCTCGGCCCTCTCCGTTTCGGCCTTTAGCCATC
>OVAY01000154.1:0-87914 GCA_900406395.1 Kernera saxatilis
TATAATAATTTTAAATTTTAAATTTATTATTTTTATGTTTTTTAATATTTTTCGTATAAATTGGAATTTTTCGGATTTTTTGGAATTTTTTTGATTTTTTTGAAAATTATTCAATATTAATAATTCAATTATCACTAACGGTGTTAAACAAAGTTAGCGTTGACTGTTAGTCAACCCTCAATTATGCACATTTTAAGTTATTTGGAGGTTTGTTTAAGAAAAATAATTTAGTTGAATGTTTAAAATGGAAACCGAAAAAGTTGGAGGTTTAAGTTGGAAAAAGTAAAAAAGTTTGAGGTTTTTTATGGTAATTTCCTTTTACTTTTCGATTGGCATTTTAGTTTGCATATTTCCATTTTTCCATGCACCAGCAACTTCCATTTCTGTTATTTTTGCCAAGTTATCATTCAAGAAATCCGCGAAAATAAAGAAATATAACATCATGGTTACTTGTATATATAACAACTTGAAGAATTTAGTCTCGTTATCTCGAGTGTGAAAAGCAAACAATGTTATATTGCCATATATATAGATGATAAGCAGAGAAAATCTGGAAGTTAAAGATGTAAATATATATATATAAATACATACCGGCTTTCTTAGGCAAAGACCGCCAAGAACCTTCACCATTGGTTTGAATATAGTTAGTGAGGATCTCATCTTCCTCGGCGGTCCATCTCCCTCTCTTCAATCCTATTTTCTCACAACACGGAGCCCTTCCCATCTCTTCTCGATCTCTTCTCTCAAAAAGAGAGAAAAGAGAAAGAACAAAAAAAGAGAAAACACTTTTTGGACCCCTTGAGTGGGAGAGGGTGAGTGAGTGAAAAGGAGAAATCATCCAGGTGATTAATATATAGAGAGAGAGGACAAAAGGGAAAGAGAGAGTTAAGGTTTGAAAACGATGTCGGATAGGTGAAGGAATGAACCACGTTGCGGTGGAATTAAAAGTTATGTATTGTGTCCATCCTCAGAACCATCGCACAAAAGACACTCCACGTACCTCTCCTTCTAACCTTTGGTCCCTCTGTCTACTCTTTTCCGTGCTTACAAGATATTTATTACTATGTATACTTTTATACCTACATACGTACTTGCATGTACATGTCAAGTAGCTATATGCATATACCTACTTGTATACGCATTTAGTGAATGTGTCTTGAACATTCTTTTGTTCACTTATTTCCCTCTTCAAGAGGTAATTTTCATTCCTTTTGTTTTAAATTAAATGGTGCTCGAGAGTATATTTAATAAATTAATTAGTGTGTATACACTTTCTAATATATTTGATTGAAGAGCAAATATATGACCGCTTATGTATCCGGATTCAAATCAGAAATTACTAGGACAAACAACATTAATGCAACACCGTACGTATAAAATCAGAACAAGAGTCAATGAAACGAACACGTCTAATGAGTATTAGAGTCGGCGAGGCATGTATTAATGGCTGTGTTAATATAGAGAGGTTTATGTGGAAGATCTTGGACCATATTCAACAGTGGGCATGTATTGATTTGTGGTAGGCCATAATAATTTGTTGGTTTAATTGTTGAATAATAGTTACATAGATCGGTTAATTCCGGTACCATCCAGAAGGTAGGTGGATTCCAACGACTTTCTTAAGCTCTTACTCCATATGTACTGCTTATAGTTTTCAGTTTTGTGTTAATCGTACGTGTTCCTTGATTTGTCCGATCTTTTTTTCTATTAGTTCTTTATTTAGCAGTTCAGCTTCGTCAATGTCATTATTATATATATATATATCTTACTTTGACATGGAAAACAAAATATAATCGGTGACAACGAAAAATGGATTGTTTCAAGGATATATTTGGTTCATTGTTTGAGTCAAATGTTTGGATAAAATGAAATTTTGGATTTTAATATAATCGGTGATGTTGAAAAGTAGAGGTTGTAGGAAATCTTGAATTTATATTACTATTTTATTTTGAATTTTCTCCCGATGATAAAGACTGAATCAGAGGAAAATTCATGCAGAAACAATTATTATTTCAAAGAAACATAAATTCCTCTCAATGACAGAAAAAAAAAAACAATTTAATCTGTTTATTGTAAATTACATCTTGCGCTCAATGCAGTTACACATCCCATTTGCATTTTATTTTGCACATCCCATTTTTTAAGCAACTCGTAATAACTTGATATAACCATGAAAAAGTAAATTAAACATGGCCGTAATATATCAAGGTATATGTATTATATATTAATATAAACATAAATGTTAAATGTTGAAAGAGTGAAGGGAAGGGAAAAAGGATGATGACATTATATATGAGCCAGTCATGTAGGCATCACGAGTCTCTTTAGTAACAACGAGCAAAAGCTTTGCCATTAAAGGCACTGCTCTAAATTCTTTTTGTCTTTGTCTCTTCGCCTTTGGGTCCTAATTACCTCTCTCTCTCCCCCCCTTCACCTCCATTCATAGTAAAGTTCATAGAACAATCCAAAGTTCCAAACTATTGAATTTTCACCGATTCTTAGCTCACTAATATATATTTCTAGTTGACAAAAGAAATTTTATTTATTATTTTATTATATGCAATGTGCTATACGTTCTCTTGATTATTTTACTGAGTTATCATTTTTTGCAGATGACTCGGAAAATGATTCCTCTTGAGTATTGATAACATTAGGAAACTCGATGACGAAATTACGTCGAAAACAGTTTCAAAAAAAAAAAAAAAAATTACGTCGAATTACAAGTCGGTTTTAGGGTATAACCGTGAAAGGAACGTCTTTTAGATTTTGTCTAAGGTTTATGAATTGTAGTGTTGTTTATTTCTTTTGCAACCATGTGTTATCTCCCTTTGTTCTTTATTGAGATTTATTAAAATAATTTTAAAACGCATTTTTGTAAATTGGATTTTTAAACCAATTAAGACCTAACACTAAAACGATACTTTAGCGAAATGGCACCTGCTAACACTTCATCCTGATATAGGTGCCAGAATTTTGCACCAATTGAAGTTGTAACCAAACTAAGTGGTAGTGGTGTGGTGGTTTCTATTTGAGAATAATTCGTTTTGTTGGTTAAGGTCAGGGATCGAGTCCACTCAAACGTGAAATTATCAAACTCTCTTAGATCGAAATTGTGTCATGTTTTATGCCTATTAGAAAATCCGATGAATAGACTACTCGACAGTTATATTCATTTTAAGAAGATTAGTCGGATCTCGATCTAGAACCTCCTATTATAAGAAAGAACCATCATGTAGCTTTTTTCTTCTGTTTATGAGTTTTTTTCTCTTTTGTGGTTACGTGAAATTGAGAGTTGAGATCAAGATCTAATTGAACTTAGGTAAATCTAGTGTATTAACAATTGAATTAAAAATATTTTTCTTTTGTTGTTTTCACTTTTCTTTGATGCTAACTTTTTTATTACATAATTTTCATGTACCAGAAATTCTAGAAAGAACAAAATTCAGACCACTGGAATATCTTGGTATTAGTATACGTAGAATTCTAAATCTTATATAATAATGTATATATAAAAAAAAATTTGTTGAAATATTTTATTTGGGTCCACGCGTAAGAGTCCGTTGGTATAAATAGAATGTATAAAGAGGGAGATTATAATGTCCATACAGGTCCATAAGGATCCTGCGATCTTCTCACCAACTTCCATAAATTTGACCTTTGATGTAAATACGCTTTGTTTTGCATATGAGCACTTGAGCAATCAATAACCCAACCTATTTTAACAAAAAAAAATAACCCAACCTATTTCATCGACATGTCATGCATGTAGCCATAGCTTGTAATCCGTAGCTCTAGAAAAAAAGTGATTTTTTTATTAAAATGAAAATTCCAATAATAGTACCGAAAAAGAAAAATCAAATGTTTATGTTTTTTTTTAACCAAAAATAAAATGCTTATGCTTTGTGGAACTCTAATCCGTAAGTTCTCTTTTTGTGTTATAGTAACTTCTATCCAACAAAATTTTTAGGATGAATTAGGCAAACGGAATTTTTTTAGGATGAATGAGGCGAATAGCAATGGCTACATTTTTTATAAAAAAAAATAGGAGTACCTAAAACATATTTAAGAAAATAGCATTTTGTTTTCTATCCTTCAATTTTATCTTTTATACGTTGATTTACATTAAGTTTTCTATTCAGTTTGTTTATTTACATAAAACCGATTTCTGATGGATGTTGAGTTGAGCCGTCGAATATGTGTTCATATCATTTTAATAAACTATTTTTTAACTCATTGCATATATAAGTAAGAGAATGGGAAAAAATAAATTAACTGGGATATTGTCTCACAAAAATTTTAATGAACACAATTAGTTGAGAGAGTAAAAAATAGCGTTAACACAATTAAGTGAATTAACCCAAAAGAAAGGAGAAAATGTGGGCATAATCAGTATGGCTGTCAAGCACATCACGATCATATGAAAATTGAAAGGCGGACACAAGTTGGATCTTTAACCCATTGCCAATCAATTCTACTTTAAATACGATAGAGTATATATTTGCTCAAAATTAATACAAACGAATATGCGTTCGAAATATAATATTGAGAAAACGGTAAATTCTTTTTCTTTTGTTTTTATAAGAATGTAAATTTCATTAAGGAATGATAGGGTTTGTAATTAATTACAAAAAAAAATTAAGGAGTGATAGGGTTTGTAATTAATTACAAAAAAAGTCGATGTTTTTTATTAAAAAAAACCAGAATTGATTACAAAACAAATGCTGGGAAACTCTTTCCATCAAAACGGTATATTCTAACACTATTTAAAAAAAAAAATCTAATCATACTGATTTAACTACTTGAGTTAAAAACTACATAATATTAGCGAAACTATATTATAACTCTTTTTCAATTTTTAGCACAGTTCCACCATTAATTCTGCTCATGTTTTTTGTGCAATGACTACATACATACAGACATTTAAGCAGAAAATTGTCAGGAAAATGTTGAATAAATAGACCAAGTGAACAACTATTGCAACAGGATTCAGCAAATCACCGATTGACAAAAATAACTTTAAGGAAAAGTACTGTTTTTTAATAGGAAATATATTCTTTTAGTTTATTTTTTTTGTTAAAGGAATCAATTTTTTTTTTTTTTGGAGAAAAAGGAATCTATTATACAATTTTACCTACAATAGTTTTTTTTTGGAGTAATTTGTAGAGTATACTCCGGTGAGAAACTCAAAACCACACCTCTCCATTTCATTTTTGGAACTAACTCGCTTTCGGAACTCATACAAATGGAAAAAGGAACCGAGAATCGAATTAGACTCCATAATTAAATTATCTAACAAATAGCCCTTAGTTTCATAATTTTGAATAAAGAAATAATATTCATGGTATGCGCCGTTGTTTCTGTTTCCTATATCGACGTAAACTTGAAATTTCGAAATAATCTCATAGTAATAATAATAATAAAAAATTGGCTGGAATTTCAGCATACTATTAGTGGAACTATATGGTTCCCTGTGTATAAAATGGAAAAAAAGGCTTAAATACGAGAAGCTCCGTATCGAGTTTGGAGAGGGTTCTAAAAATGGTACAGTTAATTTCTCAGTGTGTTTCAAAAGAAAAATGGAAACTAAAGCTAATGAAAGAGAAAGAAACCAAAACACAATCTTACAAGAGAGTTCCAAGTGACTTGTAAGGCAAGGAACCGCGTGAAACTAGCAGAGTAGCATAGAGAAGCTGGTTCCATGAGTCAGGAACTCCCGGTAGGCACCAATGGCTACAATCTTGGAACATTCCGGCTGCAGGAGAATTTCCTCGGACCTCCAGAGGCTGTCTGTAAATCGACGGGTGACCATCGGTTCGATACCAAGTCATCTTCGTGATGTTCATGTAAAAAACAGGCGTTTTCATATCAGAGACCACTGATTCCACCACTTTCATCATCCATGGATACCCTCCTGTGTACGTCTCGTTCTGTATCGGTCTTGTTTCTCCATCGCATTGCCCTCCTGTGTTCCATGCCCCTTTTCTGCAGTTCAAAAAACCCTAATCTCTGTTTCATCCCCCTTTTATGCAGTCAATCCAAAAACAAAAGTAAAACAGAGTTTGCTTGGGGTGAAAGAAACCTATTTTGACCTGAAATGTGAAGAGGAGTAACCGATGAAGAAGACTCTGGTTTTGGTGCTGTTGATATTGGAATCAACCCAATCAGCCCATGTATGAAGAGCTTTCGTGTAAGCTTCTTTCACTTCTAATTTTTCGTAAACTCGATTTCCCTCCTGGAAATAATCTTTCCTGAAAATCGAAACCCCGTTAGAGAGATATGAATAGAAAAAAAAAACAGAAGAAGGTTATATTATGTCCATACCCTTCGTAGGTTTTCTGGTGAGTCCACCAGTGACCAGTGTTGAATATGACAATGTCTGCGTTTTTGAATATCTTTGTGATTGATCTTTGGATCACATCAAGCCTTAAAGTCTCTCTTCTCTTCCCGTATCCATCTAAAACTTCAGATTCTTGAACGAGGAACGGTGATTTGATGAAGTCTATCGAGCATCCGAAGTCCTTCACATATATATAAAATTCATCAGCAAATTAAAATGATCCAAACCACTTTTTTGAGAGATCTGAGATACTTACTTTGAATCTGAAACCGTAAAAGCCTTCGTTGTGGAGATTACTCTGTCTTCCAGAAACCTTAGAAACTCTGTTCTTGTCTTCTAATGTTGAACTAAGTGAACAAACCAGAGACTCCCACATGTTTCTGTTCAATGAATCCCCAACGAAAACAAGCCTTTTCCCTCTCAGAATCTTCAGCATCTTCTTCCCATCGAATCTACAGACCCAATCGAAACATCTTACGAAAACAGAGGTCACAAGGGGAATGGCAAAAATCGTAATTAGCGAGAAACAAGAACTGACCTTGGAACTGAGCATCCGTGAGGTTGCCATCGATAACGGAGAAAACCCGAATCGGGTCTGCCATTTTTGAAGCAATTGAATTTATCTTCAACGAAAGGACAGTAACCAGGAGAATAAATCGGCTCGGAATCGTCGAAGACCCAACTTCCGTCAAAAATGTCGCAAGAAGTCAGTTCTTTGCTCGCGAAATTCATCTTCTTCGACTCGTTCTTGACTCGGATTCTTCTGGGAGAAACGGAATAGAGCGTATTTGTGACCGAAGCAGTCGAAGTGGAAGAAGGAGAAGAGAAGAAATTCGCCGCCGTTAGGAGACGAGAGGTGAAGCTCGAGACGATCAGTGAGGGAGAGAAATCTGAGAGAGAGGAAGAGGAGAGGAGGAAGAGAGAGAGAAAGAAGAGAGAAGTTAGAAAAATCTGTGTCGTTGATGGGTGTTTCGTGATGAGGAAGAGATTCTTCAGATCCGCCATTGAAACGTCTCCGATCTTGTTCTTCTCTCTGTTACCTTTCTTCTCCTCTGTTTTCTGGGAAAAGAAGAAAAAAAAAACAATATGATCTGATCTCTTTGGAGGGAAAAAGGAAATCCAACGGTTCGAAATTAAATGCTTTTTTCCATTAGAAATTAAATGCTTTTCTTACTGTATTTTCCGTCTTTTACCTTGGATGTGCGGTCCCATATGTAAAATTTGTATCAGTCAAACAAAAATATAAAATTAAATGTGTACTCTTTTTTTTTTTTTTTTTTTTTTTTTANCATCTACAATAATATTAATTTTAACCGAAAATGTGTACTTATATTAACTTCTTTTTCTGTGATATTTAATCCTATATCAGCACTAAATTTTTAGAAACATGGTTCATAATTTTTCATCTCTATGTGAGCATGTCAGATTTAACGCTTTTGGGTCTTAACTGAAAATATTATTATTTGCACAATGTCAGATTTAACGCGCCGAAATAAGTATATATTTATAAGTATTTATCGCTAATTAAATTTCTTTAATATTATTGTCTCTGTTTTTTGTATGATCTTTGGGAAATTTTTTTGTGTGATATTATTTTAAGTTTTCTATTTTTCAATGCAATTAAATTTTCGTTTATTTTACAATATTACACTTATTAATTACAATATTACTTAGTTTTTGTCGAAGAGTTCAAAAACCAAAACATAATAAAAGACATAGTATTAGATAAGTTGTAAGAAATTTATTAATCTCCTAATCTCTCATTCAGTGTATACATCATATAAAAAAAATGGAGTAGTTCTCTATCCATACAATGCGATCGGTTCATATATATTGTAGTTATCAATTAAGCAATATAGAGAAGAAAATAGCTAAGATTATAAATATAAGAAAGATCTAGAGAAGCAAGGCAATGGTGAAGAACACAGTCCCAAGCAACGGCCCAGATCTTGACTTCATCATCTCACTTCCATTTTCTTCTTCATCTTCAATGTGCTCAAGAACGTTGAAATCACCTGCATACAGAGTTTAACCGAACATTAAACCAGAAACGATATAACCGGCTAAACCAGATCAAGAACCTGTTTTTAGAATAAAAACCTCGTTCAGGTCCGTAGCTGCAGCCGGACTTGAGGGTTTCACGTATGTCGTGAATGGTGGCTCTGTTAAAGAATCTGAAGTGGTGAAGAATGTCGTCAATGCAATTCAAAGCCAAATGTGTTTCGGAGAAGCATGGTCCCTCGCAGAACTCCTCCGTCCTCGCCACCGGAATATTCAGTTCTCCGGTTAACGTTAGCCTCCATGCTTCCTCGCACTCTCTGTAAATCTGCATTTCATTTGGGAGTTTTGAGTGAAAAATTGTAATCAATTTTAACTGCGGAGGCTGAGATGTAAAGACATAATATTAGAGTGGTTAGTTGATTTTGTCAATCAATGGAGTATTCAATCCAGATAAATCGAACTAATTTGATCTAAACCAATTATGAGAAAACTAGTTTGTAAATCAAAATATACTTGAATATTGGAGTGGTTAGTTGATTTTCTCATAACTTAGGACTGTATTCAATCCGGATAAACGGAACTAATATCATCTAAATCGAACTTGCAAGAACTAGTTCGAAAATCAAAATATGATTTTTAATAAGTTTAAATAGTTAGATATCATTTTCAAATAAAATCTGATCTGGAAAAATATATATACATTCAAACAAAAAATTTATTATTTTGGAAATCAAATTGATATTTGATTGAAAACCGGTTTTAAACCGAAACCAAAATTGTATCAAATCATTTATCATAGACTCTGTTTTTATAAAAGCAAATAATCCAAAATTTACCACTCCAAAAACAAAGCTCAGGGTTTCTTGTGTTCAAAGAAAATGACATTACGTACGTGTTTGTCAACTAAGCAAGCGATTTCAATAATGAAACTGAACATTCTATATCAAGGTTCGCAGTTTCTTGTATCGCAAGTTAATGTTATTAATTACGTGTTTCTCATTTAAGCATTCCAAAGCTTTCGCTACTATCTCCGGTGGATCCGCCCCTCCTAAGCCGCCGCCTCCGCCACCTAATCCTCCTCCTCCAAAACCTCCGCTGCCACCTCCACCGCCACTGCCACCCAATCCTCCTCCGCCAAAGCCTGTCCCTCCACCGCCAACACCACCGCCATTGCCACCCAGTCCTCCTCCACCAAAACCCGTCCCTCCGCCGTTAAATCCAGTACCACCTACTATCCCTCCGCCTCCCACACCTGTCCCACCACCGCCAAATCCTGAACCGCTACCTCCACCTGCACCTCCTGCCTCTGAATCGTCTTCTTCACCGTAAGTGATCCCTGTCAAATACAAATTCTTTAATAAAATAATGAAAGCCTGCATTTGGCACAAGTAATATATATGTGTGTGTGTGTGAAATGAACAACAAACCTGAAAAGGAAACGAAGAGGAAGAAAAAAATGACAAGGGTGACCGATACTCGGAGCTCTCTGATGAGTGACAACGCCATTGTTAGAGTTCACAAGAACATAATTAGTAAATCATCTTATATAACTCTATTTTTAGATGTTTCTGAAAATTGACAAGACTTGTGGTGCAAGTAAGTAGAGCGTAGTTTCTTGTAGAGGGTCAAAAATACAGAGGAGAATTTTGTAGCAGTTGAGTACAAGTCACCAAACTCTCTTTTTTTTTGTTTTTACTTTTGTCTATTGTAAACCATTTATTGACTGCCATGAGATTAAACCATATTGAGAAGAAAAAAAAATCAAACCTAAAAATTGATCTCGAGACTCGACACGAAAGAAGTTGTTTTGTTATAGCCAACGAAGGATATGCCAAATTTACAAAACCAACTTAAAATACATATTCAAACCAAACCTAAAAGTGATCTCAGATACGAATGAATAAAATCCCATCCACCACACCAACATGTTCACAAGCTGTTTGTTTTCAAATGAAGCAAACAACAAGTAACGAATCTAAAAGAACGATGTGCAATTAATCGTTGAAGATATTGCTAATTAGGGTTCCTCCCAAAAATCCTTGAGACTTGCAGCACCTGTCGAAAGTACCAAGACACACACACAAGGCATTAGTATTTGACAAAAAATAACACTTTCCAAACTTATTATCAATACGGGACATGTTATATATTATTTTTTTTCCAAAACAGAGTGCTTTGTTCTGCGTTTTAAAGAAAAGAGTGAGATTTGTCATCAATGACTTACCCGGAAATAGAAGCAGTAGATATAATTGGATTTGTCATCACCACGAAGATTGTTATACCGCCAACAGAGAGAAATCAAGTAATTACATAGATAATATATCAAAAACAAAGATTCGACATATAATACAAAGATTCCATAAGTCCACGTATACAACAACCAGAGAGAGATTGAGAGAAAGAGAAATACGTTGTATACCAAATTTATCATTTATTTTCATTTTTCTTTAGTTTCAACATTTTACAAGGGCTCCTTTTATATTTTGGGAGCCACAAGTTACAGTATCTTTGGCAATTGACACACAAAAAAAAAAAATTAAAGAAAAACACACATCCAAGAAGCGACCCTTTGGTGCTTCTTTACAAATTCTTGAGTAATTTCACAAGGAAATAACCTATCTCTATATTATAATATAAATAAGAGGAAACACTCCACTTCGTTTAGATGTTTCCTTATTTGTTGTTTCTTTTTTTCATAAGACTCCGTCAAAGTTGCGGTTGGACCAAAATAGTATGTTTAAGGTCACCAATGTGCAAATTATGTTTACCCATTGGGATTCTCCTCCTTCCATACTCATCCACTACACCAAGATGCTTGCAAGCATCAACATCAATTTGAATGGTCCGTTTTGTCCCTGCCGTGACATGAACTTTCTCAAACGTTATCAATTGTTTGTTCACACCCAATCCTTTTATTCCATTTCTCGGCGGCTCGGCAAAGACGAACACAGTGTGGGTTCCGTCAAATTCACCCGTGTTTGACACTTCGACGTGAAGGGGCATTTTCGGAAGCCTTTCACAATTGGCGTGAGACACTTTGATGGAGTTTGATGAGGAGTTGAAAATGGCAGAGTTGGGATTGTAAGGTGAAATCGACATTTGGGCCAATGGGCTTTGAGCCAAACTGTGAGTGAAGGTAGTGTAACTTAAACCGAACCCAAATGGAAATACCACTGGACCTTTGTAGAATCTGTAAGTTCTTCCCGGGTAATTTCCGGATGCTCTCATGGCCATTATCGTCATTGGCACTTTTGCCACGTAATCTTGTGGATACCATGTCATTGGTAGTTTTCCTCCTAACATAAGATACATAAAATATTCAATTTTAGTTGATAATAATACTCGTATTCTTTGTTTGTTTCTTTACTTTATTCCATTCTACGTTATTTGTTCATTTTTGTGATTCTGAATATTACTAAATAGCAAATACTAATCAAAGCCAAATCAAACTAACTTTACTTTGGTTTATAATATGTAATCGGATGAGGGACGTACCAGGATTAGCAGCACCAAAGATGATATTGGCGATGGCAGCTCCACCCGCTTGACCCGGATATCCGGCCCAGATGATGGCAGCGACACGTGGATCGTTCTTAGCGAAGGATACATCGATAGGCCCACCACTCATAAGGACCAAAATGACTGGACCTCTAGACGCTTGAGCCACACGGGTCACAAGGTCTTGTTGGTAACCCGGTAAAAGCAGCCCGGTTCTATCTCGTGTCTCTGCCTCTATCGATTGGTCCAATCCCATCACAAGAACCGTCGCGTCGGCTTCACGCGCCGCCGCCTCCGCTGCGCCAAATCCTTGGTTCCCTGCGCAAGCCACGCGTGCACAACCAGCTTGGTGAAGTGTCCTCGCGTATCTTGAGATTCCCTGCAACGGCGTCGTATAGGAGCATGCTTTCCCTGAATAAAACCAAAAATTAATAAACAAATTTAATATTATATAGAATTTTTAATGGATTATCTTATCCACCTGCATAGTTTCCGATCATGGTCTCAGTGACGTCGGAGTTGGGTCCAATCACGGCGACAGTGCGGTGGCGCCTGGGGGAGAGCGGAAGAGAGCGACCAGAGTTTTTGAGTAGAACAATTCCTTGATGGGCCGCTTCAAGGGCTAAATGTTTATGGGCTGGAGTACAAACATCTTTAGGCCCAAGGTTAGCGTACGGCCCAAGATTGCCATCAAACATACCAAGTCTCATCTGGACCGTCATGGTATTAGCAAGTGCTAAATTGACGTCGTTCTCCGTTAACAATCCTTTCTTCACAGCTCCTTCCGTGAAGATCGCCAAAAACGGCCCGCAGTCCAAATCCAAACCTGCAAGACGACACGATGTTTTTGGCATCAAAATGAGTAACGTTCCTTGTGGATTGAAGTTTAACAATCAACGGTGGAAAACAACAAACCGGCTTTAATGGAGGCGGCGGCGGCTTCCTCCGGAGTGGTGGTGTAGTGTTGTTGGTTAAAGAAAACATCAACGGAGTCACAATCTGATACAATGTACCTGTATATATGCATTGATATTAAATATATGAGTTAAAATCGATCTGAACCGTTGAATGTGTAGACTTTTTTGAACTTACCCGTTGAGACGCCATTGACCACGAATAGTGTTCTTTAAGAGATTTTCATCAGCACAAGTGGGCTTTCCGTTGACTTGATTGTACGAACACATTACACTCGCGACCTTTCCCTCGAAAACACAGGATTTGAATGGCACATTGTATGTGTCCTCTAAATCTTGTTTGGTGACCTAAATCCATCATAAATTTAATAAATGATTAATTGACCCTATTCACCTCTTAGCTATCTAGATTAACAAAAGCATATTATATATCTCGGATTATACACAACATTCGTGAGTTTTCGTTTAGATTGCTATGTTTTGAATTCATTCATGTAAGGGAAACGAATCTTTTGTTTTCGGTTATAATTTAATTTAAGGTGTATATTTGGAAGAACAAAATAAAAGGCAAGGAGGTTGGTCCTAGTTGGTCCACATGACCAATAAGGATAAGATTCTCCACCACTATTACATAAGACTATGCATATGCCACATCACTCAAGTCCCGCTGCCTATTGGCTTAGCTGTTATATAATGTTAGGCAAGTGTTTAATTTGTTTGTGTCTGACTGTGACACGCATCCAAATATATACATATCTACCACTTGATGATGATAAAATTTCAATTCAGTCGGATGAAAAGTCTTATGCAAGATTACGAAGTGACGCATATTCTACGGAACTATAAATAAACTAACGACTAACGATTGAGATATATCTAGATATAAGCTATTTTCTGAATCTAACCATGAAACGAGATAAAATACGTCTTTATCAAAAAAAAAAACGAGATAAAAGACGATAAGCCTTGCAAGAAAACGTATCCAGTCACATCCAAATCGTTACGTGGAGCTATAAATAATCGAAAACGACTTAAAGTAGAGCTTTCTAATTTTAGAAAGTAAATTTCTATGTTTCAGCAGAAAATTTAATTTTTTGTTTTTAATTTTATTTATTTAAAGTTAAACGTGCAGTCAAAACTTTAACATCAATACATATAATTAGATATAAATGATATATATCTATAATTAGATGTAAATGTGTATAAGATTTACCTTGGCGTTGAAATGGAAACGATCGACGCCATTCCAGTTATCAAGATCATAAGCAGTGTAATGTTTGCAACATGCGGCGACTTTGAGGCGGTTCCCGGCGCCGTTACCCTGAAGTCCCCGGACGTAGCTGGCGGCGTATTTTCCGGCGACGACAGGATCTTCTCCGGGAGTTTCTTGGCTTCGGCCCCACCGTGGGTCCCTCAGTATATTCACATTTGGGCTCCAATACGTCAAGCCGGCCACGCCTCCATTGTACATAGCTCTTGCCTCATCAGACACCACCTTTATTTTAAATCATGTCAACTCTAATTAATATATTCTCCATACACCTTGTTTTTTGCTGAAAGAAATAAAAATATTCTCCATATATACACCATATGATAAATAAAAAAAGTATTATCTTTTTCATTCACTGGTTATAGCTAACTTGCCCATCATCATATTACTTATTAAATATCGCAGATAATAGTATAACATATATATACATAATATATAAAACCTGTAACTAAATCAAATTTTCGTATATATATTGGTTTTGGATTTTTTCTTACCTACCTATCTAACTTATTCGATAGGCTCATGTCGTAGTCAGATAAAAAAACTCATGTGAATTATTAATTTCCACGACATAAAAAGGAAAAAAAATAAATATAGAGCGTCCCACTAATCAAACTCTAGTGTATTGACCGCTACGATGTTGATGTCGTTTTTCACGTAAAGAAATCACAAAATTTAGTATTCTCATTTTCTAAATTTACTAGCATAATATTCCTAATTTATTCTCACCCGTCCGATCTCTTCCCAGAGAGACTGGTTGAAAGACGCTGCGGTGGTGATGACCTGAGGGAAGCTGGTGGCACCGGGGAAAGCACCACCGAACTTAGCGCCAGGACCAACGTCGGAAACGCCGTGGAGAGCCTCGGACCACCACTCATAGCCTCCAATACCAAGGCGTGGCACGGCGGCAGCATTGTTGACGAGGAGGCGGATCTTCTCCTGCAACGTGAGCCGTCCGATCAAGTCTTGAACCCTCACGTGGACAGGTACATTGACCCGACAGAACCGGAGCGTCCGGGTTAACCCGTTTGCCGGGTTGCATGCAAACAGTGGCCGAAGTGACTCTGATGAGTGAACCAAACATAATAGGAATACAAGTATAACTACGACTTTGTTGCCGATAAATAATACTTTATTATTATAAGACATCTTCATATATCTGTGTTTTGTGTGTGTGTTTGTAACTATGTATGTATATATATATATATGTGATGTTTGTGTTTTTAGTTTTAATGGGAGAGAAAGTACTGAACGGGGGTATTTATAGAGAAGTTTTTCGGCGAAATTGATAACAAAGGATAAGAGACTCTTGTTATGAACAAAAAAATAAGATAAAGATAAAGCAATCAAGTTGTACAGTTACGGAAAAGAGATATCTCAAACTTTGAAAATGTTTTTTTGTTAAAATCATTTGAAAATATTCATAAGTTTATTTTTGCTTTTTTAAAGCGTCAGTTTGTTTTTCCTTTTTTCAACATAATTTCTTCGTTTTCTCCGTGATTACATTAGTCAATATATATCTACACTAAAACAATACCAAATTACCAATGATGATAAGAAGCTGTAGTATGATTCTTTGAAATTCTCAACGACTCAATATAATTTCATCCTAACTTAGAAATATGAAAGTACCACTACAATAATTGTGCAATATAATCACATATTTAAACAGTAATAAATTTTACAATGGATTTCAACGAATATTTAAAAAAAAAAAATTGGTAGTCAGACTATGTTCGATTGATTTATTGCAGATAGAAATTCATGGCTAAATTTTAAGATATATTTATATATATTGGAAAATCAATAATTATTTTTATTTATTTATAAATAACATAACAAAATAGAAATGAATTTGTAACTATGAAAGTTTTTTTTTTTTTGTTTATAAAGATTTTTTATATATATGTTGCCTCCAGTCCCGTCCATGCTTTGTACCCGTCTGCCACCGCCGTCAAACTACTAGCTATTGCTACAGCCATTATACATTGCATAATCGCTAACGCCGGTTGAAACATTATAATAAATATTAACTCAATTAAATTTGGTGGCATGCATTATTATTATTTACATATGATTAGATGCATAGGCATGGGAACAAAAGCCACGCGAACAAGGTCATGGTCACACAAGACGATGACATCAGAAGCAAGTAAACAAGTAGAAGAATATCATAGCGTGACAAACATATACACATTTAGTTATACATACAAAAAAATGAAAATTCTAAAATGAAACGTAAGACCTAAAAAAAACTGAGAGACAACGAGAGAAGGTTGTCACGGGTCTCAAGTCTCCACCAACTAATTAATTAGTCATTCAGCATCTAGTCATGTTGCCCACACTTCTTTTCTTTCCGAATTGTTATTGATCTCTTTATTTAATTTTCCCTTCAACATTTTTAGACATTCGTCAATTATTATATAATTGACCCATCAACGTACTTGTTTTTGTTTCTTCGATTATATATTTGTGGTCTAACGGAACCAGATATGGATCTTGTGATGAACAAAATATAACAAACTGTTATCTAACTTGTAACTATTTTATTTACAAAAACAAAAAAAAACTTGTAACTATTTAGAGACCCTAACATTTATTGATGGGGTTTAATTTTTGTTTTTGTTAAAAAAATAAAGATACATATTTCATTAATCGGGTTTAATTTAATTAAGGACACTTGCGTTCGAGTTACATTGGATACGCATCTTTATATATTTATAAATATTTGTATTCCTTTCTAAAACCTTCTCACTTATTCGTTGAAAGAGAATCATCATTCTTTCATTGACAACAACTTGAGCGTTAACGAAACATTGATATTTAATTAGTAGTCAATATCATATTAGTTTAACAAAAACATATTTAGAAATAAATATAAAATCAATGTGTAACAAACTGATGTTTCTTTTGCACCAAATATCCCTATCGTATTATGAAATACCGCTTTTCTTATTGCAATTGTTTTCATCCATCAAATCTACCAAAAGGGTATGCAGTCACATAGAAACCAAAAAAAAAAACAAAAGGTTTAACATATAGCAAACAAAAGGTTTTGCTATACTCACAAGTCACAAACTATAGAGTTTAATACAAAATAAATGATACAGTAATTTGCGTCAACACTTTTATAATCGATCATATAAGTGACGCAAGTTTATTTACATCATTCGATAATCCAAGTAAGCTAATAAAAGAAATAGCACTAATTAACATATATGCTGTAGTGAAATGTACAAGGTAACGTCCTAGGCAATACTAAGTACTAACTAAACTGTTCGATTCTAGTATGTTAATCTTTTTACCTTCGAGCTAACTTATCAGAGCTATCGACAACATTTTCTCCTGTCAAAATGAGTTTTTCAAGATTATGACCAGTTCGGTGTGGTACTGGTTATATGTTGTTTGTCTACATAACCACCAAATTATCTTCTAATTATTTCGATTTTACTATCAATCTTTTTTTTTGTTGTCGAAAATTTACTATCAATCTTTGCAGTATTTATTTATGACTTGAACAAAAGATAATTCTCAAAAAAAAAAAACAAAAAAAAAAAGATAATTCTCAGAAGATATCACGTCGATGTTCTAGAACATTTTACCTTGTTGTTAGTGATATTCATGGGTGCTTTGTATAAACCAGTTGGAATAAGTTATTTTCCTGCCACAACGATAATTCTAGTATGTAATCTTTTTTTTGTTGGTTGGTAACACCATTAGTTCTTTTCCATTAGCATGTATTGAAAAGTGATTTCGAATTAATATTTTAAACTACAAAAATTATATACGAGAAAATAACGTAGAAGCATGCCATGTAGACACATATAAAGGCCAAGTAGACACAAAGGTCGATGTTGAATATACATTCTGATCTTTAAAAAAAAAATATATATATATATATACATTCTGAAATTAATTAGCAATGGCATATATATTGGATGTTAGGCTCTCGTCCGTAAAGACTTTGATACGTAAATGGAGACAAATAGATTGTATTTCTCATATTCGTATGTCTTTTTTTGGTTCTAAAATATTTATCCCCAAATTATTCGTTTTACCTAATTAAGACAGAAGAACTAATTGCACAATTTTTATCAAAAAAAAACAAAAAAAAAAACTAATTGCACAAGGTTGGTAAAGTTGAATCAAACAAAAGCCAAGAAAGAAAAGGCTACGGGGAGAAAAGAGACTGAGTCGTGTTTTAACAATTTTTTTTTTTTTTTTTTTTTTTTTAAANNAATTTTTTTTTTTTTTTTTTTTTTGCTAAACTGTTTTAACAATTTTTCAGAAAAATATATAAAGAAAAATAGGAATCTGAAAGAATGGGATTGGTGGAATGATTTTAACTGTACGGTTCACAAGTGGTCTGAGCAACCAAAAAGTTTCACATACACGTGATGCCCAACGAAAAACAATCACTCGTGACGTGAGTCTTAATTTTACTTTGGTTATTTATTCTCATTTATTTTCTCCCTGACGTAGAAGTTAATATTTTTGTCTATATACAAATCAGGAATTTGGATTTAAAAAAAAAAAAAAATTACAGATACAAACTTGAATATTTTCATTTTACTTTTTGCAAAAAAAAAAAAAAATACACTAGCACTAATTCGAACTTGACTCTCCAGTCTCCACAACAAATAACATGCTAGATTATAAATTCCAAAGAAATTATAGTTGAACTACCAAAGTTTCCAGTTAACAAAATCCATAAACATGAAGTAATGGAGAATAAAAAAAAATATATATGCAAGTAATCTGAAAGCAAATGAGCGGGTAATAAATCATGAAATTAAGGAGATAGTTTCAGATAATATCTCACGATATCAAATGATTAAGCTACATTAACAACAGAAAAAATAATAAATGATTAAGCTTAGATTAACAACAGAAAAAATAAAAAATGATTAAGCTCCATTAACAAACAAAAAATAACAAATGATTAAGTAATTGATACTTGTTCATTTAAATATGCAAAAATATATTAAAACTGATGTTCTAAAAGACGGTTTAGGCGGCCGCCTAGACACTACATGGTCATAAACAACCGTTAATAAATTATCATTTAATTTGTAATTTTTTTTAATTAGGATTTTAATTTGCTTTTGTTTGAAGAATAGAGCATCAATTTCTATTTACATATAATTAAATTTGTGAATTTTAATTTTATAATACATGGTTATTAAAGTTATCATATGCATTTTTGATGCAAATTGTGCTGAGTTCTAATATAATTGACGATTTGAATGTTTATGAAAAATCAAGAAGGTTAAATGAAGTGTTTATATTATTTTTAAAAGTCCTACTCTTATATTCGAACTTCGTGCAAAATATTGGGTATTTACATGGAAGTCTCAAATCAATACGGAGGTTTTTCTTCGTTATAAAGAAAAAATATATTGCCAATTATTTAAACATATTTTCAAGTTATACCAAAATATATAAATTGGTTAGTTAAAAAAAAAAAAAAATTGGATACATCTGCCTAGTACTCGTAGAAGAACTTTGGAACAAGACTCTACAGTTAAACTATTCTAATTTTTTCTTCTTTGGATGCAAGCAAGAAAATTTAGACGATCTAGCTATCGATTTATACATTCTAGTGTTCTAACTAAAGTTGGTTTGTAAAAGTTCTTTGCCAAGAAATCTGCTCAATCCTATGAGCACTATGCCGTTTAAGTAAACGTACATTTCTACCAATAAAACAATATGGTTCTAATCCTATATGTGTAACTATATATATATATATATATGTTGGTTACTGGGTGATGCGAGGGGCCGTATTTATATACTTTTCTCAATTATAAATATTTTTGGAGAAAAACTATAAAAAAATAGTAAGAAAATAAAAAGAATTCATATGATTCGATGTGTCCGTTTCCGTTAACTTCCTTCTCTGGAGTTGATAAAGACATTTCTTTACCACGTCAGCACTCGCAATCCAGGTCATTTCATGTTAATCCACCCAAACAAATCGTTTTCTTTAAAAAAAAAAGAAAAGAAATACTACTGGAGACGTATTAATTTGGGGTGCTAAATGATCGTATATATTTTAAAAGTTTACTCTGACCAGAATTTTATACCAAGAAAAAGCTTTAGAAATGTATACTAACAACAAGTCAAAATTATATATGTTGAATAGATCTGACCAACCAATAAATATATATAATCATAAAATATGTCTGAAGAGAGCATCTAATCTTTCTCAAATCCGATCATGATTCAGTCGGTTATTACTAATTAAAAATCAATAGTTCGAATCTCAATACGAATTAATGATGCATGTTAAATGATATGTAACGAAGCGATATTAGATGTGGTGGATATACAACTCATCTTTATTAATAAACAAACAATCGCATTAATGATGAATGGGTAATATATCTAGACAAACTTATACAAGTTGGAAGAAATTTAAGATGATATGTATACGGGAATCTCAAAATAACAGAAAAAAAAAGAAAAAAGGGATAATTTTAGGATAAAAAGGTTTGTGGTTTGCTTGGAGGCATTGCCAACTAACAATATCTGTCTCTATGTATTCCTATTCATATACTCGTATGCATGCACATGTACATATACATATACATACATCTTCATATATATTATTAATTATTTATATATATACAATTAATGTGTTGATTAAATTGGCAACGTAACGTGACTTTGATGCAAGAATGCGTCTTCTTGTTTCCAACCTTCCAATGATATTACACAGCTCTATCTCTATCTTTATCTTAACTACTCGTTCCCTTTTTCGGATTGTCTTACACTCTATCCACACAACTCATCTCATGCAATCATATTATTTATATTTAAAGTTATAAAATTTTCTAATAACTTTTAGAAAAATTGAACTATAAAGATCGTGTGCTGAGTTAGTTTATGTAATTAATATACTCGGTGTGGAGTTTGGTCTCTATAAGGTATAATCTAATACAATTATATATTTTTGGGTTCCTACTTTTATTTCTATTTTAGCAAGCTGGAGTTTATAATTATAATTTAATACAATTTGTAGAAAAAAAAAACAAAAGAGATAAGGCCGAGGCTGGGCCCGAGACGAGCCTAATTTGATAGCAAATCTAAATTTGATCCAATCCATAAGACTTCAAAAAGTTTTGCCGTCGGGGCAAACATCGGTTGCAGGGTCATCCTATCACACAAATCCGATCCGAATTATTTGATGATGTCTTCTTTTACACGATACCTCATAATTTCTAGATTATTGCTCCATATGATATTTATAAGTTATCAAGAACAGTTTCAAAAACTAACACAAATTAAGAAAAAGCTATAGTAAGTCGCCCAATGATTTCATGTCAATTTCATATGTTATATTCTTGAAGATTTAATTGTTTGATATTATTTATGTGTATGGAATCTAAATGTAAAACTGTGAAAATTCTGTGAGGATTGTATTGATTAGGTGTATAAATAGCTTATAATCGTATCTTAACAAAAAAAATCTTAACTATACAATTGACTATTCTCATTTACTAGATGAAGAACATTTTGGGCTTACTAGGAAACAGGCTTCATTTTAAAGGCCTATATAACCCATTAATTAGAAAGGCCCATTATTTAATGAGTACAGATAAAAGTCTCTTACTTTATTTTTACCCTTTTTTAATTGTGAAAAAGCCTCTTAATTCTGGTCTGGTCTGGTGATCCATTTTAATCGTTTCTTATCAAATCATTTAACCTATTCTTATGCTCGCATACTAACATTTATGAGTGTCTTTTTTAAAATAGATTAAAAAACAAAAATTCTTCAAAATCTTCAATGACGAATTCATCAATTTTTGTTTTTCAATAGAAGCTCCTCAGCATGACACTCACCATTTTCTCTCATATCACTTTTCTAAAGGTTTTAAACTATAGTTATGTGTGTGTGTTTTTCTTAATTTTTCTAATCTTAGTTGAATAACACCTTCTTAAAGATTTTAAACTATATTTTAACAATAAATCTTGAAGTAATTTAAACTAAAGCATAGATAAAATAATATAGCTACGACTTTATGTTTCGACCATAGTATTTTTTTGTCTGTTGACAAATAACTTAAAAATATTCTTTATTTGAACCTAAAAACAAAAGTACAGGTAAGCATCTCCGAAAAAATATTTCTGAAGCAACTAATCTTTTTTTTTTGGGTCAAAATGAAGCAACTAATCTATGCTTTTTTTTTGGACATTAATCTAAGCTGGTTTACCCAAACTAATATATATATACATTATTTTTTATAATAAGTTTTTAAAAATTTATTCCTTAATTGTGCGAACAAATACACGAAGCCAAAAATAGTTGATATGATTGATATATTAGACGGATTTAAATTCGATGCATATAGCTTTTTTGTTTTTGTTTTTCCGCCTGTGCGTAATTTTCTGCTTAAATTTGTTTTCTTTTTAGTTCTTTTTCTTCTCTGCTCTTCTGCGTCACGAGGTCATAGAAGAAAGCTTGTGCGCAGGAAAAATAATAGAGAAGAAAAGAAAACACATAGAAGTGAGGAGAGAGAAACTAGAGAGAAGAATGTCAAGGTTTCTTTGTTCTACGTTAATGGCAGTTAGGAGTTTCTGTTGATTTCGCTCGTTACCTCAAGAACTTAATCTCCCGCCTCTTTCTACTTCTGTATCTCTTCTCTTTTGCTCCAAGAACCCTAATTTCGCTTCGGTGTCGACCCTTCCGCCACCGTACTGACTTTGGCGGCTCGATTCGGGATCTACGGTGGAGACAGGTAGCTACGGGCCGCCCCGGAAAACGCGCAATCTAAAACCAATTCGATGCAGGTGTGTTTCTAGCTCTCTCACTCTGCGGTTAGTTGGTTATCTTCTTTCTTTTTGTTCGTTAGTCTGCGCGGGAAGATAACTGAGAATTGGGTGCTCGTGAATCGTGACTAGTATGTATTGGTCTTTCTTGTTCTTTGTTGCTTAGTTGGGTCATCGTTACGCAGCAATTGCGAATCAAATTTACTAGTGAAGTGGGTTTTGGAGGATCTTGATGATAGGATTCACTGGATTTGCGCTCCGTTGGGTAGCTTACTAGTGTCGGACAGTGTAAGATAACTGATAATATGTGCACTGAGAAGAAGTTGGACAGTACATAAGTTCTTAAGGGTGTTATCCTTTCGAACAGTATATAAGATTCATGAGTTCATTCCATATGAAACCATAAGCCCACAAACAATGATTATACTTGCAATAGTTATTTTCTCCTTACACTGTTGTAGCCATCTCATGTTTGCCCCTATTTTTCAGAGAGTGAAGGTTTATCGTTTGAATGAAGATGGTAAATGGGATGATCGAGGAACTGGAAACGTCAGTATGGACTATATGGAGGTTTGTTCTAAATCCTGGAACTCCCCCTGTTGCCAGAATTCTGCAGTGCGCATTCTGGAAATAAACTTGTAAAGACTTGTAGCTAAATGGAAACGCTATACAATGCAGCGATCAGAAGAACGTGGTTTATATGTAATTGATGAAGATGATAATGAGACATTGCTTGTACACCGCATCAGCACTGAGGACATCTACAGGAAGCAAGAAGGTAGCCATTGTTTATAGTGGTTTTATTAACTATTTTATAAGTTGGGGTTTTCTGTTTGTTTGGATTAGTGGTATCTGTATCAATGTACAGACACAATTATCTCATGGAGAGACCCAGAGCGCTCAACAGAATTGGCTTTGAGCTTTCAAGAGACTGCGGGATGCTCTCATGTATGGTGAGTGACAAAGAAATTCCATTGTCTTCTTTTGGATGAGCTTCCATTTTACAGATCATTCTCCTGACTGCAAAAATGGTTATTCATCCTACTCAGGAATCAAATATACACTATGCAACGGAATCTACATTTCAGTTCTCTGAACAGTAAGATATTTTTCCTGACCATGTATATAGTATTTGTTAAACGTTTGTACTAGTCTGATTTTCTTCTTATTTTATAACACATGAGTTTGAAGTTTGCATTTTGATTTTTCTGTAATAGTAGTTCAAGGGGTTGACCTAGATAGAGTTATCAGATTTGTGTGGAAAATTTCTCATTTACCATCTGTCAACATTTGGACTTTAGAATATTTGAAAAGAAATAATTTGCTTCGGCACTTTCACGATGATGAAACTTTTGATCATTTTCTAAGCATTTTTTTTCTCTTCCTTATATTGGTCATGAACTTAATATTTGAATTTAATCATATGATGACTGCACTCTGCAACCTTTTGTTTCAGCACTTTCATGATGATTAGAACTTTTGATCGCTTTACAAGCATTCTTTTTCATGGATGTTCTGTTTGTATTGGTCACAAATTTTGTATTTGACAATATAATCATCTTTGCGCGAGCAGGCGAAACATTTCACAATGTGAACAGTGAGTTGAGTGAGCTTCCTGATGTTGGGCTTCCTAATCTTCCCCAAATACACAAGGTTCTAAGATAATACTGATCTTGTGCTTTCTTTTTTTTACTTCCATTGGCTTTTCATCGTCTGGAGTACTACTGACTTTTTCAATTTTTCTTTTGATAATTTGTCTCCCAGAACTACAATTGTTTGTTCTCTCATCTTTATTTATACTGTCAGTGTGGAAGTTACGCATTGCCCATCAATGTCCTGAATTTGCATTCTAGGTCTCTATTTTGTCGAGGATTTTAAGTATTTGTTTCCATCTGCCCTGCAGATTGTTACTGAAAGTGGCGTTACAGATCAGATGCGTTTAACCGAACTTATATTGAAGGATGTAAGTATTAAGTGCCTTCCAAAGTTCTACTGTTTCTTTTTTCCAATTCATTGCTTTCTCTAGGCATACCTCATTGTTTTTGTTAACTGAGCTTTTTCGTCATACAGCAGTTAGCCCGAGCTTTAGTTTTGTAATGCTTTCAAACAAACGCTTTATTTTGTACTGATGCAGTTGTTATTCTTGTTATTTTGTTAAGGAGTTGACACTGAAAACCCTTAACCTACTTTCTTTCCTGATACTTGATGCAGCTTGGTTTCTTTGGGAAGTTGATGGAAGTATTTGACATCTGTGAGGAGTTGAAAAATGTTAATGACCTTCACATGATGTTTAATATTGTCAAAGGCATCAGTTAGTATTCACATACATCTCAACATCATTTCTTTCTTACTCGAGTTTCTAAATTTTATGTAATAAGCAGCATTTCTTGTTTCTATTCTTATGCAGTTTCGCTCAACAGTTCTCAGATCCTGGAGAAAATCTTTGGGGATGAACTGATCATGAAAATTATCGGGTGCCTTGAGTGTAAGCTTAATGCCTCTGGTCGAACTTTGATGATCTTAATTTTTAATGACTAGTAGAATGACATAGACCATTTTAGCATATTAGATGCTTTTGAGACCTGACAGCGTTTGTTTATATGTCATGTGGACTTATACTGGGAACTTCTCACCTGCGGAGAGTGAAGAATTTACGTGCTCTAATTAACATGTTACCTAGGCTGTGCATTTAGGACCACAAAGGTTATAGGCCAATGTATGCATTTGTTTCTTACCCAATTCCTAATGTTCTGATGGAAAAAATTGCTGCGTATTTTGTTTCTTCTCACAGATGATCCCGATGTTCCACAGTCTCAACATCACCGGAATTATCTGAGAGAGCATGTTGTTTTTAAGGAGGTAATACAGTATTCTCGTATGTTCATGATTCCATGTGGTTCTGGACTATTTAGAATAGACTAAGCTTGGGGAACATAAGGGATACATTATTTCGAATATTAAAATATCGGCAACACATTATGTAGGATTTTTTTGGAAAAAGTTTTGAGACTTGAAAACATCGTTGTTAAACCCCATTAATGTTTGCAGGCTGTACCAATTAAAGATCCCCTGGTCCTGTCGAAGATACATCAAATATACAGAATTGGTTATCTGAAGGTTCAATCCCATGAACTCTTCTGAAAACATTTTATTCTTCAGAAACAGGTCTCACTTTTTTCTCATTTCTTGCAGGATGTTGTTTTGACTAGAGTACTAGATGATGCTACAGCTGCAAACCTAAACTCTGTAATCAGTGCGAACAAAGCTACTGTAAGTCATCCAAATAAACATTAACAAATTTAATGACACTGAATGCAATATGCATGCACCCCATATTTTGCTTTACCAATGATTATCTTTTGCAGGTTGTTACACTGCTGAAGGATGACAGCACATTTATCCAGGAATTATTTGCAAGTTTACGGTCACCAGAAACATCTGTGGAATCCAGGAATAATTTGGTATTTCCTGGCATCATGAAGCATTATTCATTTTCTTTAGATTATGTTTAATTTGTAATTCATGTAGAACTGTATGAAAAAGGTTATTTTTTGAAATCCTTGAATAGGGTCCTGTCAGCTTAATTAAGGGGATTTTTTTGGGAAAGCAGTGATGTCTCTTTGGAGAAACTAGAGCCGTTCTTGTCTAACCTGATAGTAGATGATCTTGATATGGCAGCATACACTATATCTTCACCAAAACCATATTGTTTCTTAAGTTAGTTAGACTGAAGTGTGTTATTCTCCAAATAATAGGTACACTTCTTGCACGAATTTTGTAGTCTAAGCAAGAGCCTCCAGATGGTGCCGCAGCTACAACTCCTTAAGTATGTACTTTTCAGATACTAAGTCTTCTGAAATGGATCATGTGTGTAGCAGCTAGTGCATTATCATTCCTGGATTATAGTTTCAGTGCTTTTGAGAATGTCGTCAGTTTCCTGAATCTTACGTGGGGTGCTCATAGCTTCAGTGCTTTTAAAAATGTCGTCAGTTTCCTGAATCTTACTATTTAATTATCTTGTAGGGAACTTATGAATGAAGGAATTTTTGACATCATAGCAGAAGTCTTGCAAAGTCCAGATAAGAAACTTGTATTAACCGGGTATATTATTACCTTTAGCTAATTATACATGAGAGATTGGCTGTGATTCTATAGTTATCATTGTCTTATGCCCTCGGTCTCATCTGATGGGTTTTTGAGAAAGAACCAGTACATAATTTCCAGTTATATAAACTCAAGATAATTGTTGTATAATGGATGCAGGGCAGATATCCTCATTATTTTCTTGACTCCAGAACCCAACCTCTTACGCTCTTATGTTGTCCAACCGGAAACTCCCCTCCTTGGTCTCTTGGTAATTTTTCTTTAATTCTTGTTCTCTTTTGTATTGTTTTTCTTTTCAGCTGCGAGGCTGTACTGTATTTCTTTTCTATATTAGACTGGAGTAATAATTGGTTCTCATTATGTGTAATAGGTTAAGGGAATGATGGAAGATTTAGGTGATGAGAAGCAGTGCCAGTTTTTAGAAATTTTTCGAATTTTACTGGATTCAAATGCATTATCTAGTGAAGCTCAGGTGCATCTACGTTCCCTTTCATTATCAGATAATCAGAAGGAGATGGTATTCTCCTCTTTTTATATTAAGAAGATGTAGTCAAGGAGAGAAAATAAAACGTTGCTATCTTTCTTCTGACTTCAGCATTTCTGCTCTGATTGGTTAAGTTGCATATAAAATTGTTTTCCTGAAGTCCACAACGGAGTTACTTTTTTATTGCCTTGTATTTATTATTCTTCGATACGTAACTGCTAGAATGTTGAGTACAGAAATTCTTCGATAAATTTTTTTTTGCAGCGAGCGAAGATTGTGGATATTTTCTGTGAGAAGCATCTACCTGAGTTAGTTGATTTCATAACTGCGTCATGTCCTGAAAGGCCTGGCGATACATCTGAAGGTGCATCCAGAAGAGTTGGCAGCCGTTGTGGGACAAAGCCCAAAGTCCTATTGAACATTTGTGAATTGCTGCGCTTTTGCGTTCAGCAGGATTCATCAAGGAAAATGTAACCTTATGATGATTACCACATCATTTTTCTGTTTTAATGCATTTAATGTTCTAATGCATTTTTTTTCTCTTGTCTGCAACGTGCAGTTTTCTCCTTAAAAATGCGGCAGAAAAGGTTTTGTTTCTCACACGCAGAAAGGAAAAACCCGTAGTGGCTGCGGCTATTAGATTTTTCCGCAATCTCCTCTCTGTCCATGTAAGTAGTGTTCGATCAGCATTTTTACTTATACTCATATGCGCATTCTCCTCTTGAGAATGAATCTGACAGGATGAAAATTGGTAATGTGGATTAGTTGAAAATTGAGGCTCAGAGGTTTTCTGTGTTAAAAAAAAAATTCAATTTTAAGTGGTAGTTCAAGATTCTTGTAAACATGTACTCGAAGTCATTACATTAAATTACCTTGGTAGGTTGTAGTTCAGTGTCACATGTCATATTATAGAAAACTGATTTTTCACTTGCGCTAACATGAAAATAGATTCTATAATGGCTACAGAAGCTTCTCCGATGACAATAAGTCATTTAGGGATGTTATGCAATTTCTAAAAAATATTGTTCTACTTCAGGATGATAATGTCCAGAGCTACGTTGTTCAGAACAACATGCTGAAACCTATTATAGATGTTTTTGTTGCTGGTGGTAATCGGGACAATCTGCTGATTTCTGCTGTCTTGGAGCTTCTTGAGCACATACGCAAGGTGCCTATTTTTCATACTTTTCTCCATTTGTTTCTGAGGGGTGTTCCTCTCATCATCGGTACATATACACTGTTTTGTGTGCAGGAATACACAGCTGTGTTGCTCAAATACGTTGTTGATACATTTTGGGACCAGTTGGCTCCATTTGAGCACCTGCCCTCCATCCAGGCTTTGAAAACGAAAAATGAGCAGGTATCATTCTTGGATCTAACTTCTACTTTGGAAAGTTTCCCTACCATATTCTTTGTTTAACGATGTGTCTTCAGTGCTTAGAAAGTAGGGGATCATCAAAGAGCAGCACTGATCCAGTTGATATGAGAGGAAATGAGCGGGCTCTGGATAAAGAGGAGGATAATTACGTCAAAGGAAACAGGTGCATCCACTAGGCTATTAAAATCATCAATGATTTATTTTCTCTTTATCTCTTGACCTTTTCTAATCACGTTTCTATACTGGCAGCGATGAAGAAAAGTCAGCTTCTGCTTCTAATACACAGACACAAGAAGCTAAGCCCCATAATTCCAACGTAGCAGCTGCAAGTTTTGCTTCTCCGAGGTATTTCTTTCTAGCCTCTCTCTGATAGCAATTCATGAAAGGTGTATCATAAGCAACAACTAGGTTAAATGGATTTGCTTGCTGCTTTCTATATAGGATGAGGTTTGGAGGTTTGGTTGATTATGAGGATGACTCAGATGATGAAGACAGTAAACCTCCTCCGGAGAAACAGCCAGAAGCCCCAGAGGAGGAAAGGGAGGAGGTACTTAGGCTGAAAAACAAATCCCCTTGCAGAGAAAATGAGCAAGAGCAAGAGCAAGGTGGCGAAGCAAAAAAACCGAGGCTCTGTTCAACAATTGATGGAAACGAGAACTCCCCAGAGAACTCTAGAAGCAGTGACGACAATAGCAATAGTTTAGATGAAGATAATGACAGCAAACTTGGAACAGCAGACGATGGATCTGCGTTGACGCCTTCAGAATCATCAACAGAAATGGATGTAAATGGATCCTGAAATTAACATTACCTCGACAATAGGATTTTGGTATATCTGGTGTTTTTGTAGCTGTCCAAACAAATCAGAAATAGGTGAGGAGGTAAAAGAAACTGTATAGCCACAAAAGATATGTTTTGAAGACAAATTCGATGCAGTGCTTGCTCTGTGTTTATGAGTGATCTGCAATTGCATTTTGTAAAAACGCAATCTAATCATCGAAAATGGGTTTTTTTACATGTCGCTTTTTCCTAGTTCAGTTTGGTGATGGGTTGTTTTTGTGTGTAGATTCTCTTGATAATTTCCTTTTCTTTTGATGTCCAAATTTACCATTTACGCCAAAATACATCATCATTCAAGCTTTTACTAAAAAAAAAAAAAAATCTTTTTGCATACATCTTAGTTATTTTAATAAAATTTCATATATCTTCAGAATTTTATAAAATTATTATACTGAAAATAGACTCTTTTTTTTGGTTAAACAGACTAGGATTTTCTGTTTACAAACAGAAAATAGGAAAGGATTGGAAAGAGAAAAAAAGAAAAATTAGAGGTTTAATTGATAAAGAAGAAGAAATAGAAAAGAGTTGCGTCTCCTTCTTCTTCCTGGCTTTGCGCCGCCTCCTCACTCTGTCTCTCAAATTCGCTCATCCTCTCGATTATTACCTCCAAGCAAGCAAGCAAGCTGCTTCCATCTACCTCTTGGTGGTCTCGTTTCTAATCGTAAGTTTTCTTTTATTCCTTTTCCAATGTTTGTGTAGATCTGTAAATAGATCGATAAACCTAATTGCTCCCGTTCTATTCAACCAACTTCACCTGGATTTCTCGGGATATTATCGTAAAGTCTTAGAATTTAGGAATTGAAGATGGGGTAGCGGAACCTAGTTATTGAATCGTCGCATCGACTAGAAACCCTAATTTCGGAGGCCCCTGCTTAGGGTTTACCTAGATGTGTCTGGAGTTAGAATTCCCTTCTTGGTACTGATTATATTTGTTGAAGAGACTCTGACCTTGTTTGTCTTAATACTTTTGGTCTAAATTTCTTTGGATGCAGAGTCTGTGATTGGAGAAAGAGTTATGTCTGATTCGAAGGAAGAGAAAGCACAGGTTGCAGCTGACAGGATCAAGGCTGCAGCACTCACTGCTGCAAAAGGTCTGAGCCGTACCCAAGCCGAGCGAGCAGCGGCTGCAGCAGCAAGAAACGTCAACGCTTATGGGCAAAAGGAAGAAGGTCCAAGCCGGTGGCAAGAGAAGAGGGAACTAAAGAGGCAGATGTATTTGATGAGTACCGAGAAAGCAGTCAGGCTTGGCGAAAGGAAAGATAAGTCAATGTCAGCATCAGTCGCGGGAGGCAGCTCGGCGGCTTCACAGTGCCAGAAATGTTTCCAAACAGGACACTGGACTTACGAGTGCAAGAACGAAAGGGTTTACGTCTCGAGGCCCTCCAGAACCCAGCAACTTAAGAACCCCAAACTGAGAATGAAGCCTTCTATTGATGATCTTGATGGTGATCAAAAGCCAGATGCAGCAAATGGGAAAGAAGAAGAAGGTGAGAGGCGGCGGTCCAAGAAGAGCAAGAGAAAGCACATGTCAAATTCTGATTCCGGCAGTGACAGTGAAGCCTCTGTGTTTGAAACAGATAGTGGCGGCTCTGAATCATCTGGAGAGAGTAGTTCAGAATACAGTTCATCGTCAGACTCAGAGGAGGAAAGGAGGAGGAGAAGGAATAAGAAGAAGAGCAAGAAGAAGCAAAAGCAGAGGAAAGAAAGGCGAAGAAGATACAGCTCTTCTTCATCTGAGTCATCTGAATCAGAATCAGCTTCGGACTCGGATTCTGATGAAGACAGAAGCTGTAGAAAGAAGAAGAGCAAGAGGCACAGCAACAAACGTCGTTGAATTGGTTTTAGGAAAATCGCAAGTGGATGAATTTTTTTATGCCTTTTTTTAGAGTGAATCATTTTGAGCTTCATGAAGAAACTCACTTTACTTCTTTCTCTCAAGTTCAAATTTTTGTTTCTCAGCCATTTATGGCTTTGTGTTGTTGTAACAAACTGATGGATTTGAGAATCCCCTTAGTTTTCAGAGCTCAATAGCTATTGGAGAAAGTTGAAAACCCACAAGAAATTTTCAAAAATATCCACCTTTTTAAGATTATCCATATCATGTAAACCCAGGAGTGTATACAAATATGAGTAAAGTCAAGGGCTTGTTTAGTAAATATCTATAAATTATGCATCGTACATATAGTAGTAAACTCTCTCTAGTCTCTCCTTACAGACTTGCCTCTCTTTCTCTCTGCAAAAACTCGGCTGCTTCGCTTTCCACCTTGTGTTCATCTTCTTTTTTCTTTTTATAATCTCCGTGGCTTATACCCTGCAAATCTCATACTGCACTCAAGGTGTTCGATAAAATGCCTAGCTGAGACTCGAGGTGGAAAATTTGCATATAGCCGGTTTGTTTCTCACTCTATTGCTCAAGATCTTGAATTATTTTCTCCATTTATGTTACCTAATTGGATAGGACATTCTCTAGATTCGTAATTTAGGAACTTAACGGTTTAATCGCATCCATATTCGTTGAGTCTGAGAATTTGGAGATGTACTGACAACTTGAACTAAGGGTTGGTAGATTAAGGTTTTGGTTTTGTCTCAACATGAATCTTCGTAATAGTGATTCATTTCTAGCTGCTGAGAAAACAAGTGAAGATATCCCAGTATGTTGCGGAACGTGATGCCTTGGAACAGAAGCGATCACAATGTAGTTGGATTGTTAATAAGGCATTTCGCAACGAAACCGAAACCTAAGATGAAACCGATCGAGCTGAACACACCACCAGAGCAAACCCAGACGATCACCCGAGTGATCTTTGATATTTTGAAGGAGCATGGACCTCTCACCATTGCTGAAACTTGGGATCGTGTCAAGGTACTCTTTTACATCACCAGTTGCTTTTTCATTTCCTTGGTTAGAGCTTTTGGATTGACTTTGACAAGTAGAATGGTTGTTTCTCAAATCTGTGCCAAAGGTAGAGAATTTGATGGTTTTTGCTATATCACTCTTGTACATAGTAGATGCTTTCACTTTCTTTGTTGGAGTAACGATAACTCTTAACCTTATTAGTTCATGAACTCAATAGCTTGTTGCTTAGCATTCAAATAAAGTATGCAAGTAACATCATTCAGATGTGTAGTTCTCATCTGATAATTGATATTGAACAGGAAGTGGGATTAAGAGGGCTAACGAGCAAGCGTCATATGAAGATAATACTAAGGTGGATGAGAGAGAGACAGAAGCTGAAGCTCATATGTAACCATGTTGGTCCTCACAAGCAGTTTTTGTACACTACTTGGTTCACCAAACACAACCCTTCTAAATTCCCTAAGTCGCCGGAGAAACTCACCGGAAAATCCTTCAGCAGCCCTAAAGTTCCCTGAGCCGACTCTGTTTTTAAGGGCTTTGCTTCTTGAACCTTCGTTTTACTTTAACGAAATTAAAATGTCTTTCTTGACAAGTTTCTCTCAATCTCGCTTCTAAACATTTTATTGTGACTCGTTGATAACTTCTCTGCTGTCATAAGGTCTCACCAATACCGTAAGTAGAAATAGCACAAAGGAATGAAAATTAGAATGATATCTAAAAATAGCCCATTGCCCGATTCAATTGTGTAGTTTTGGGAATAGGATTCTCCTTGGAGCCTGCATTGTAGTAATCTTGTTCAATAACATCTCCGTGTCTTTGGTTTTTCTTCACGATTTTCATCATCAATTTTTTGTTCTTGTTATTTTATAACAAAATATGATAAGATAGATCCATCAACTAGACTTTCGATTTCAAACTTGCAACAAAAGAAAAAATGAATGTTTTTTTCCGACGAACATAATTTCGTTTCTCCAACGCAAGCAATAACAATTGGGTAAAAATCCAAAGTGGGAATACGATCGAATGCACGGTGTTAGAACTATCTTGTTCCGCTCAAAACTAACCACGTTTTTACCTTAAAAACAGCTATACCATTTTAAAATGTTATGGAGGATATGATGATGGTTACAATAATTATCATCATCATGATTCATAACGATAGTGAAGATGAAAAAGAAAAACTATGTATGTAGATATATATAGGGCCTATATATATATATACACATCTGTGCAGACCAAAGAGGAAAACAAAAATGATGCAAAGGAATGAAAAATGTGATGACGTACTATACCACATGTGTGATTCTTCTCTCAAATAATTTGTTGTTGTTTGATTGTCGAAACTCAAAATCCAGATATATGAAAATGTATAGGTAGATATAACTATTATCTCAAAATCCCACATTAAAACTTTTAAGATTTGATTATAAATATTGTCTCGCATGGTAAGCTCATTAAAACCGTAAGATTTGTTTACGTATTTTTATTTCATGCTTATTCCATAGCAATGAGTCAATGACAATCTCCTATAACAAATTAATGTAAAACAATCGCATTAAAGTATCAAACCATGGTCTGAGCTAAATCTAGATAAACCATCTAGCACATATTCAAAACTTCATACAACAAACTAAGTGACAAAAACTAGCTCTAACTTTACCACATAAGGGTATTATACATAACAAGAGAAATGAACCAAGAAAAAAGTGCTTACTCGTCAGATGTAAATCCTCGAAGTAAAAGATCGAGGAAGCCTTGCACATATATAGTGACATTTCTATATGAAAGTTCATTGATATATTCAAAAAAACGTTAACCTTTAGATCCAGAATATGACACCTTTGAACTCTTTTTGTAGCCATGTAAATAGGTAATCCATAAAACGCACTCTTTTTTCGATTAGGTCTTTTTGTCTTTTGTTTTGCCATCAAATTGTCTGAGACAAAAACTTGTGTTAGTTTTGTTTTGTCTATTTGCACGTGGTGTCCAAAATTTCTTCTGTTGTACTATTACCAGAAAACAAAATTATTCTCAAATTGGGTGGGACCAATCAACGGAAAATGATTCTCTGTTTTCCAAAGCATCAAAGTTTCTTGACCTCTCCATTCTCTCTTTACTTACAAAAAAAAAAGAAAAAAAAAATTCTCTCCATCGAACCCTAAACCTAAAATTTTCTAACTTGAAAAAACCAACCCTAAATTTCTCTTCTTTCACTAGAACCAGAGTTTTAAAAAATTGCAGAAACCCTAACTAAATAATTTGGGAACATGAGAAAAAAAAAAAAAAATCATTTTATCTACATAGGCCTACTAGTAGGAGGATGAAAAGCTACAAAGAAGGTAGCGTGCGGTCGAACCAGTTAGAGAGATGTGAGATTTTGGCTGCTACGCTTTTATTTCGACCAAAGAAAGTTTCTGCATTTGACAACATGACTGATACGTCGTGTCTTAATGCTTCCACACTCCGGTAATAGTTGTTCTCAAGCCTTGATCTAATTACTTCAAGAGACAAAGGAACTGGGAACCTGCAGATGAATCCATAGAACAAAACCATGTCAGCTTCGGCTCCACCGGAACCTCTTCGAGTGTTGCAGAAAGTTACCTGTTGGTGTAGCTGGAGTTTCCCACGGTCTGATTCAGTTTTTGGAGGCCATACGAATCCTGAAACGAATTGGCAGAGATTAGATCATACTGTTCTGTTCTTGAGATTCTGTTGTGTCTTTGTCTCCCCCTAATCCACCAGCTTTAGAGTAGACTAACTAAACCCTGAGTATAAAGAGTGATCTATAAACCACCTAAGCTAACTAGGGCCTAAGCTCCTCAGATGAAGTTTGAAATCAGTGGATTCTGAAGTTAACACCTATGAGATATAAAACTCAATAGAATCACATACCTGGGTTCTTTTGTCTGAAGTCTCTAACTTTGTTAAGGCTGAGAGCAGACGGTTTCGTTTCTCATCATCAATGTGAGGCTGCTCCCACTTGGTATCAGCATCGAAAAGCTCCCAGGGACTGTGAAGATGTGTCTCAGTCGGATCACTCTTGTATTTAACTGTGTACCTCTCCCACGGACTATCAGGAAAATCAGGTGATTTGGCTTTTACAGCTAGAATCCGTCCTTCCCACCAACTACCATCCTCTTCGCCTTCGTCTTTCCACCAAACCTTACACTTATCCCTGCAAGTCCAGTTCCTCTGTATTGCTGCTTCATACCGACTTCTTTCCACAAGAAAATCTGGGAAGGCCACCACCTCAGGCAATGTAAGTTTGAAAGTTTTGTTGAACACTTCGGAGTTCAGGTCGATGACTTTAAGTATCATTTTGCAGCAGCTATCCCCAGAACCAGGAAGTGTTGCATATTCAAGACTTTCGACTTTACAAATTTCCACCGCCTTTATATTTCCTCCCTTTATTGATGGCCAAGGAGCCACTTCCCTCAGGGTGCTAAAGTTTAAGTATTCTTGATGCCCCTGAAAGATAAGAGTAACAGCCGCAGGTTAAAAAGTTGATACCAAAGGTTGACTAAACGAGACAACAGATAAGATCACCACAAACACTTACCTGCCGCAAATACGCAACTTCATCCCCCTTCTGTGGAATATAACGAGAACCCTCTTCATGTGTCGATAATGTCAACCAGGATACCTTTTCTATTAACTGCTGAGGTTTCTTTGTTTCAACAGGTTTACTTTCACTAAAAGGATAAGTAGACCTTCTATTTCTTGTGGATCTCAACCGAAGTGTTGCCCCAGAAGTCGACCTCCATTCTTCTTGAGAGTTTTGGTTTCCATGTGAATCACTTACTTTATCTCGGATGTGTGTCAAACTGCCTTCCGACTTTTCCAATCCATTGGACTGGGTCCCATGGAACCCATTAGGGATACCTTCACGGGAATTAGGGCCACTCCGCTGTTCCTGACTACAAGAACCTGGACTAATTTCATGAGTACGAGTAGCACCCCCGTCTGAGTTATTCTTATGCTTTCGTGACTTCAATCGTCTATAAACATAATCAAACATCCGTTTAGGATGTGACACAGGAACATCATTAGCAATTGAGACAGGATCACTGATCTGAGGATTTGATTCATGCACACAATCGTTTCTCAGAGATAGCTCTGTTCCAACCACACCATCCTTTTGACAGTCCAATGCTAAATCACATCTACTGTCTGCAGAGCCATCGTTCAATGCATCAGAGCCACCAGTCTCCTGATTAGTTGATGAACATTTTACTTCTTGCTTAAAAGATGTATCAGGAGCCCTTGAAACCCTCTTGGAGCGTATCCTGAACTTCCTAGAGATAGGTGGAAGGCTGTCTTTTAGATCATGCAGGCGACCAGTTACATCCACAGAAGAGTTAGAGGCACCGTCATCAGCCAGTAGACTTGGTGACCCATCCACTCCTAGATATCGTTCCTCACCATTTGGCAAAGCATTAGAAATCACCATGGCAGTGTCAACTGCCATGCCATCTATATCTGTTCTTAATTCCAAACAACTAGGTGCTGTAACACCATTATCATAGTGATTTGCATCTTCGTTAACATTATTTTCCTTTCCCTCTGGCTCAGACCCCAGAAGTCCATGCCATGACATGGCTTCACCTTTCATTCGCTTTGATGTACGAGCCTTAACCATTCCCCATTTGACTTTACTTGCATCTAGCCCTTTAAATTGATTTGTGTGAATTTCAAGGTTCCCCGGAACCCTTGAGTCTTCAGCACAGCCATTCCCGAAAGTTGGAGTTGGAACATCAGAAGATGATCCAGGTAGGTTCTCCAGCAAGGTAAGCTTATCTGAATTCCTAACAGGAAACCTAAGAACCAATCTCCTCCTTTCAGCCGGATGGGTTTCTCTGATATCACATTGTTGAGCCTCATCGTCTGAATCACATACGAGAATATTTTTCCCCTTTGATTGCTTGCCATGCCCATTTAACAAAGCTACATCAAGTTCACTATCCCCAGTGCCTGAGTCCTGTGTTGTCGATTCACTTTCTGATGACCCACTCAATTCAGAGACATCATTCTCTTCTGCGTCTTTAGATGTACCTGTAATTTTAGAAAACCAAGAGAGGGCATTTCGTGCAGCCGCTCGCCTAGGTCTGGATGATTTAGATTTTGAAGACTTCCTCTTCGATTCTTTACGACCACTCCTAGATTTCCTTGTACGTTTGTTCTTGCTTGAAGGTCCATCAAGCTCGTCAAAGTTTCTCTTTTTGACACGCCTACCCGAAGAAGTCATGATCCCAGCCTGGTAAAGAGGTAAAAAGGGGTAAGTAGCATATTTAGGCACAAGATCAAAGAAATATTACGAAATACTCACTTTTAGGCACAAGATCAAAGAAATATTACGAAATACTCACTTTTGTCTTATGTTTTTTCCTTTTGGATCTTCTAAGGCTATTCTGATGATCACCATCCTCATCGCTTTCACTGGAACTGGAACCTGACTCACCAGAGGTTGAAGAATTTAAACATTCTTGCTCTTTTCCTGACGAATACTCTTCTGGCACATTGTATTCGGAGTCATTTTCATCACTTAATATATCGATTTCTGGTTCCCACTCCATTATATCTACAAATTCTGGCAACGGCTCAGCCAAGTCTAGATCTGCCAGAGGTAGCATTTGGTAATCTTGATCTAAAGTGATATCTGGCCCTACAGCAAGTTTTAAAGAAGATGGTCGCCATTCTTTGCCTAAGGCGCCAAGTCGCCGTTTCTGAAACATGGTCTGATATGGCTCTTCATATGGAATCATCCCTAGAATGCAGAACAATAGAGAGTGAATGATATGCCCATCCTGAGTGGAAGGATCCACAAAGCACTTGTAACCATAGTAAAAGAAAGTAAAACCTGAATCACAAAGAGCATCCTCCATATTTCGGCGATAAGGTGGAAGCTGAGATTCCTGAATAAAAGTTCCCAAATGCCTATTAGTGATTACATTATGCCTATAACGAGCAGAATTACAGATATGAAAGAAATAGTTTTATCTATAGAAGGGGAAGAAAAGATGAGCCACTTACCTGGTCAAGGACATTACCATATATGTCCTGAATTAATGGCCGATAATCCCCCAGGAAGAACTGCAAGATGCACAGAGCAGTATAAGAAAATTCCATTTTAGTGTAGATATTGATAATCACCAACTTGCTTAGAGGAGGTGACGGGCAACTAGAACTACGATATTTCTATAATGTTTAGTAGGAATGTATGGATGTGAAGATATATGTTTCCTATATTTTATCTAGGCCTTTTTTTGGTTTGTACTCTATATAAAGAGATCTTGAACGCTTAATATAAGATTATTAAATATTTTGATCGAAAAGGAGATTTCAGTTCTCTCCGAGTAACAGAACTAGGAGATATGTGGGTCTCATAAAGCAAAGTGTTTCCGATAGAATCCAATCTAGGGTTCTATCAGAAGTGTAGCCAGTAGAAGTACAGTAATGAAGCTTTCTCCACAATTGAAGTTTTATTGGTACCTGATCATATTTAGCGTCCTTTTGAGAATCCCCTTGGCCTGTGCTTAATACGTACAGTTGGCCCACATCATCTGAAAGTATAATTGATGTTCCATCCCTACATTATGAAAATAAAGATCAGCAAACAGATGGAGTAGGAGCATAACAACTACAGCCCAAAACTATTTGCTTACGGTGAAAACTTCCCATCGACCAACTTGTAGTGTGAAATCTCGTATATTTGGATAGGTATGCCTTCCCATATCTAGAAGAGGAGAACAAGAGCCTTAATAATATAGATATGAAGAAGAAGCGATTAGACAGTGGAGAAAGTAAAACTTACATCCCACACTATCGTTTTCCCATCATAGCCAGCACTCATAGCTATCCGAGGATTGAAAGGATGGACGTCCATAACATATGTCTACAAACAATACGTATTACATGTTGATAAAAGTAATAGAAGGAGTTAAGAGGAAATAACGCCTGGAAAACTAAAACAGGAATCAGACAATATAACATGGCATAAATGGAATTAGGCAGAACTGGGAGTGATTTCAAAAAAACAGAAAAAAATTAACTTATGACTGAAATAATGCAGAGCGTGGTCTGCTTAGAAGAAGTATGATTTTGTGTTCATTTTTATAGACATGGGCAGCGAATTTCTTGTTTTTTTTCTTGCTTTAAAGTACACGGGGTCAAAAGTTTTAGTCCACCAAATCCATGACAGGAAGAGAGATATATGGAAGGGGACAAGCACTCACAGATGCTGTATGGCCAGTCAAAGAATGTACCAAGCTACCATCAGAAGCATTCCACACGCATATTCTACAATCTTTAACATAGAAAATGATTCTAGTTAGCAAGACTGGAGCGCTCTATGAAATTGGCCTGGATAATAATCTCTTAGCCATCAAGAGTGTCAAAATAGTATTACCCATGATAGCCGCAAGGACAAAACGATTATCCAGACTCCAAGCAATCATGTTGACCCCACGGGGTGTAGGTAGGATCCTTTGACGTGGCCCACCTCTAGGAGGTTGAGGAGGCATGGGCGGAGGTGGAACCTTGAGATGATATGCTCGTGTCCATCGGCAGCTTTTTCCCTGGAAAGACATAAATAGAGGTCTCGGTTTCTACTCCTATGAAAATGTATTGGATTTAGTGAAGGTCGTAGTTATCTGAGCGAAATTGAGTGTTACATGCGATCTCCGTGATCTTGGGATCCAAATGATTGCACTACCATCACGAGAGCATGTAACTATGTTATCATGACAGAACCTGTAAAACACATGTGTTATTGAGTGTCAAACACAAAAACATAACAGTAATTGCAAGATTATCCACTTGCAGCAGGAAACACACACCAGGAATTCTTAAATTTTGGAACATTCTCGTCTTTTGAGTAGTCAGTTACAGAAATTCTAGATCCTGCAGCACAACCACTGGAAAGCACCACCGCAAATGACTAGGATAAGACAATTAGGATCTCATAAGAAATGTAATTTCAAAAGTGATTAGCTAACCTGAACTGAACATAATTAACATCATTCTCATGTCCAGCCAGAACGTCCATTTCATGATTTGGCTGGTCTGAATCATCATTATTGGTCCTGTTAGCACTCCAAACCTGTGACGAAGGAAACACCTTTTGTAACTAAGTGAACCTTATAAAATTTGGGCAGAAAAGGAATGTGGATTTGCCATTTTTAACTCAAACCAAGATACAGTCAGGAAACATATCAGTACCGAGTATACTCTAGCAAGAGTGTCAGAGCTGCCAGTGACAAAGACAGATCCATTAGCATTGAATGCGCAGCAAAAGATTTGGTGACTCTGCTGAGCATTACTAGAAGAAGGGCCACTGTTTTTTCCTGAAATAGGATTCCATAGTCAGTCCTACAGCTTCCAGTAGATCAAAGCAAAAATCAATTAACTAGGAACATAGAGCAATCACCATCAAGACTAGGAGGCCTAGGGACATATATCCGCGGAGCAAATTGGGCACCCCTAGCATCCCATATCCTACATGTACCATCATCCGACGATCTGCAGAGATTTAACAAAGGACTCAAGCAGCTTATAAAGATGCCAGATATAATAAAAGCACCTTTTCCAGACACGCAAATAGAATCTCAAGACAACATAACGACATGAGTAGTGACATAGCAGAGATAGATTTCACAGCTCAATAATATAAATATATAATAAAACAACATCATAAATTCCATCTGAAGGAGAATGTATCCGAGTGCATTTAACTTTCCAGCTTTGTCACCAAAAGATTAATTAATTCAAAATTTCAAAGCCATAGACATAGGCAATCAACTGAGAATCCACGAAATGAATAGCATGGTGTCAACCAAATGAAAATAACTGACAAAACATAATGATTTCTCAGTTATTCTTCAAAAGAAAGACCCCAGATAGCGTACATGATGCCAAAAAGAACAATTTGAGAACATTTCTTACGAAAGAAGCTGGTACGGGGATCCAGGTCTCGGACTAAATGCAATAGCAGTAACAGCTCCAGTATGTCCACGGAGTACCGAAACTGGTAAGCCATCTGGCAATCGCCACTACAAAAATCCAGATGGGTGAACTCATCAAGGAGGCTAATGTATGAAAGTCATAATGGAAACATATACAGAGAACGATACAAGAAACTTACAACGCGGATCACACAATCATTTGATGCGGATGCTATGAAAGTGTTGTTCGAACTCACAGCAAGATCAGTTATGTCACCCTTACATATGCACCAAAAACAAAAAATTTAAGTACTACTTAAGAATACAGTAACAAAATTATAGCATTCTCATAGAGTACTTGGAACTCACTTCATGCCCTCGACAGCTGGCCAGGCAGTATGCAGTCTCCATTGACCACACTTTTACAAGGCGGTCATCTGAACCAGTGATTACATACCTTCCTGAGCGATCAAATATAGCTGCAGCATTTACATATAGGTTCAGGTATCCAGTTCATCCAAATGATTATTATATTATTTAAAAACGTAACATGACATTAAGATTCACCCCTAAGCAATTAAATAACTTACCACAGTACACAGCATTTCTGTGTCCCCGTAGCCTCTTGATGTTCTGCATCTTTTGTACCATTGAAGATGGTTTTGCAATGACATAACATGCTGCACGAATTGATGGGGCACGATGATGTCTGGCAAAACCACCACCAATTTCTCTCAAACTTATACCACGCACCTGATCAGCATGCATATGAGGCCAACGCATGCCAATAGGTGGTGGTTTGAGATCACTTCCAACTATGTCCTTGTCATCTGCAAAACCAAAGGAGGCAGCTTTAGCGTACCAAGATCTTTAAAGAGAACTTAGTAAATGCAAAATAAGGCCTAAATAATCTTTAACATATATATATATATATGTGTGTGTGCGCATGTGTGTGTGTGTGTGTATGTGCGTGTGCATGTGATTGAGTTTGGGTCTATATTGAGCTCAAAAGACAACACTACCCTCGCCAATAAAATACAAATTTTAGAAATCACCTACAGCTCAAAAGGGAGAACGAGCCAGTCCCTAAAAGTGTTGGAACACCAGCTGCAATCAATTTGTTTCCATCACCGAGCCCTCGTGAGGGAGTAGGCCTACTTGAAACATAGACCAATTGCTTCAGAAGCTCCACCAAGTGATCCTTTTTTACGTGAGGATACCTGAGAGTGCACATACAATGCCACGAAACACTATAAAAATTCTGGTGGGAAGAAACCTTAAACAAGTCATTAACAAATTAAAAAATACAACGACAACACGTACTACAATCAGTGAGAAAAACACTATTAGTTACCTCTTAGCCAACTCAGTATAGTTTAAAGGAAAGGAATTGCCATCATCATTCTCATCTCCACTAGGCAATCCACTCCTCGAGTACCAAGCATGATATCTTCTAGGAAGAAGCTCATGTTCAAGAAGTTCATGACGCAACAGTGCATAAGTTCTCTGGCATGGCCCAGAGGAAAGTAAGTGGAGCATCAAAAAGTAAACTTCCCGCAAGTCCAAATCAACGTTAGGCACAACATTTTGAGCAATAATTGGGTCTGCAATCTGCACATTCCCTGGCAATTTTCTGGAGAAATTCAAAGGCTTCATAGGGAGAGAAACTGAATCGGCTTTTGGAGTATTTTTCCTAAGAGCCATTAGACCCTGTCAATTTTCCAGATATTAACGTCAATTATCAAGACCAAAAAAAAAATCTGCTATTATATTTCCAACCAATAAGAGAAGTGAAAATAGGATCCTGGGCAATTTTCTATCAGTTCTACTCTTTGGATGATTACTGTGGGTCAACATCGGAAACTTAGAGGTATTGCAGATAACGTCGAAACCTATGCATATCTAAGCTTTGAGCGTACTAAAACATGCTTAACCAAGGAGTTCCTATTTAATTCTTCGCAGCAACCTATCTACACCACTATAATGAAAAAGTGAACAACTTCGCGTAATATTAATTTTGTACTAATGCTTAAATCTGTCTACTCTTCTTTGTACTAATGGCTGCTAAGCAGTCTACTCCATCCTTGAACTAATGTTTAAATTACAATCTTTTTCAATTAAAAGGATCATTCCGGCACCAGAAGGGGATTAAAAGTTAACTGAAGTATTAAAGATCACAAACGCTAATTAACAGACTTCTAAAGTATCTTAATTAAAATATCTAAGGTTCAATAAGAAGTCCTGAGAACCAAATAAATACCCTTTTCCCACAACACACATACATATACATGCCAAAGCTTTTCAGGAACAGTGGTATAAGAATTTGGCTAGTATTTTCACCATATCTACATCCAATCAAATGAAAGTTAACTTTCAAATAGATAAGAGAGCTTAGGAAGTGAACCTCCGTGATGCGCCGTGAGCCAAGGAGAGCTACGATCACAGAACAAATGAAACAGTCTTCGACAGAGATAAAGAAACTCCAAACCCATAACACATTGTCTCTGCAACAATAACAAACCAAAAACCCTAAATTTGAATCGCCCCATCTCTAACAACAAGATAATCCAATCAAACATTGCAATAGAACATCAGGATTAACCAAAACACATGCACAATGCCAACAACAGTTCCTCTTAAGCAACAGGCATACAAAAAAAATCCCCACAAGTCACGGAACAAAGGGAAGAAACAAATTTTGTCGAACCTCTTGAAGTCTTCTCTGTTCGAGAAAAGGCGGCGGCTAGAGAGTCTTCGAAACCTTCAGCTTCGTTTGGATTCAAAGGATGAAGAAGAGACAGTTTGATGGGGAAAAAGAAAATCCAGATGCCGAGAAAGTCAAAAACAGAAATTGACAATTAGGTATTGAGGATTATATAAGAAGAAAAAGGATCAAAAGCAAAAAGCTTTTCAATCTTGTGAAGCTCTACTACTAAGCGTTATTCGGTTTTTAGTGTTGGGCAAACAAAATTTCGGCAGAAGGCGAAGGATTTTGTGGAGAAACGCACTGGATAGAAAGAGAAGGACGAAACAGAACACAAAACGAACTCGACCCTAAAACGCTGCGTTTTGCTGATATAACATTACACAGCCTTTTAAAGATTATGGAGAGGGTCCGGTCCGGTCACGTGCCATGGCCCATAAACATAGAAATTTTATGCACTTTAATTTTAAGTTAGATTTTACAACATAAGTGGCTGTAGTTTAGTGGTAAGAATTCCACGTTGTGGCCGTGGAGACCTGGGCTCGAATCCCAGCAGCCACATTTTTTTTTAACTTTTCACAATTGTTTTACTATTATAAAGAAGCCGAGGTTGGACTTGACTGTAGGCCCATGGGCTTTTTGATAATTTATTTTTCAGATTCACTTATCTAATGACCCAGCATTTTGTTTTCAATAGCTGAGAGAAGTGAACATTTTCTGGAAGGCTTTTTGACGATTAGGGATTAGGATTTGCATGAAACCAGTTGACCTGAAATTAGATTTGCATAACCAAAGTAAAGAAAGACAGAGAGATGTTAAAATATAAACACTGGAAAATAATTTGAGAGAAGACACACGTGAATCTAACACAAAGAATCAGTTTGATGTATACCAACACTGCAACACAAAGAATCAGTTTGATGTAGAAAAAGACACACGTGAATCTAACACATATATAGGACAAAACATGATAAATGAATTGTTCGTTATTCGTATGCAAGATGAGTGGGGGTGATGGGGGATTTTTATAAATGATGAGACCACATAGTACATACCAAACCCCAATAACATATACTGCATATCTAAAGCAAGAGAACCTTATGTTTTAGTCAATTCCTTTCGTTCTTTGAACCTCACACCTAAAAAATAGCTTCGAACAAGGTTAATGAACTAAATATAATGCTTCTCATTGATGGTTCATATTTTTTTTTTTTTTTTATAAAATCTCAAGCGAGAGTAGCCTAAGGTTTAGAATTGTCCATTGGTCCTTGATATTCTTTGGGTTTGATAGATCAATAACTTGTTTAGTAGTAGTAACGAATTGGGGGACTAATCATTTGTGATCTTGAAACATGTAGTAAGCATTTAGATATTGAAGCAACCAACATTTACTTTCTTCCTTTAGCAAAAAAAAAAAAAAAAAAAAAATTTACTTTTNAAAAAAAAAATACATTTACTTTCTTTGCAGTATCAATTTTTGTTACAACGCTTTTAATACCGATATATCTCAGATTAATCACATATTTGTTTTTCTTCTTTAAAACAAAAAAAAATACATACGCTTTTTCTTCTTTTTTGAATTTGTGTAAAAGGATATAATTATTAAAAGCGATATATATAGTATAGTGTTTTATTAAGTGGATCAATTCGCCTATCTAATTTTGAGCGATGTGCATGATGGCATCATATTCTCTTTAATCTATTTATGGACGATAATGATGTAGTTTGCATCCCTATCTATTATATAATGGTAGAGTGACTTTGTAATAATAAACGAAGCACGGTTTGGGTCAGCGAGATTACGCAAGACTAAAACACAATGTTTCTTTTTTCCTTTGGAGTGGAGAAATAATGCCAAGAAAATGGAAAATAAATTGGAAGAAGCTTTTCTACCGATACAAATGTCATACTATTACTTGTCGGCGTTGTCGCTATAATTTTCTTGCCTATTGACAATAATTTTAATCGTTATATCACTTATATGCATATGATCAAGGGATTACTTGGCAGATTTGTATATTTTAAACTCTTTTTACTTTCACTGATCTCCAGAAAATTAATTTAATTTTAAGATTGTTATAATAACATAGGATAATATTAAAAAAAAAAACAAATACTATAAATTTGTCAATACAAATAAAAGCAAAACAATTGAAAAAAATTACAAAGATTAATTTGAAAAAAATCAGATATCGACGCAATAATTAAGTAACAAAAAAATCTGAAAATATATCTACTAAAGAATTGTAACTAGAAGTGCTTGTAATTATAAATTAACAACTTTTTAAAAAAAAAAAAAAATTATAAATTAACAACGTAGATACGTAAGCGTTAAGCAACCTTCTCACTCTTTGTCTCAGATGTCATCAATAGAATAGCGGATGCCAAATTGTTTAAGAAAAATTGGATGATGTAATAATCACGAACCGTGCTAACTACGAAAATATACTAATTGTCGGACCAACAATTATCACTACTGGACATATTAGAAAAATTATATTAATGTGCATACACGAAACTCTGACGAAGACGATAATTCTTATGAAAAGTATAAGATGAGTGGCATACTCATGTACAATTTTTTTAGTACACATACGAATGAGGACAAACAGAATGAGGATAAATGTTTATGTTATCTACGTTTTCTGAAATAGTGAACCAACCGTTTGCACAGATAAAAGTAAACCAACAAATTAAAAATATGTTAAGTGACAAAACCAAAAAACATATTTTATTATATAAAATTGAACGCGCACGACGTGAACGTGACACGTATGCAAATTTTTAAATAACCAGATCGCGACATGTGTCACTGTTAATTTAGATTGTGACACGTGTCAATATAATAAAATAGTAAAACAAAAAATGTAAAATAAAAAGAAAAGTATATTATTAACATAATTGGTAAAAGAAATAAATTAAAATAGTATAATATCAATATAATTGGTAAAATAAATAAGTAAAGTATAAACAAATAAAGAATGAAATAATAGCAAAGTATTGAAAAAAAATTAAAAAAGAAAAATTTCTATGTAATATGTTATTTATCGATGAAAAAAAATCACCAAATTTGTAAAAAAAAAAAGAAAAAAGGTAACGTAATGAAAAAAATGAAAATTTGTTCAGAAATATGCTATAAGGAAAATTTGTTCAGGAATATGCTATATATATCGTTATAAATAAGATCTTTAGTTTAAAGTTTAATTGTGTGCTTTATTTTTTTATTCTCTTCTTTACTGATATCAAATTAAAAAAAAAGAGTTTGAGAGTTCGAAAAATAAATCAAAGTTATTTAATTATAAATCAATTAGATCAAAATCGTGTTTATCGTCGTATTATAGTATATGTTATTTAAAAATAGATCAAATTCAACGGCAGATATTTAATTATTTTTTTAATTATATATATATAATTATTATTATAAACTCGCGTATCATTCGAGTCATAATCTATTATATAAACATATTGCAATGTGTACTTACTTATTTTTTTTAATTATATGTAAAAACAATTATTATTAAAAATCTGCATATCATGCGGGTCATAATCTAGTATATATATAAAGAGATGTGGAGATCTATAAAAAGATACTTACAAAGTAATATTCCGATTTTCTCAATTGATAGTAGATTCTGATCGGCAAGTCACAAAATCGTAGAATGACACAAATTCTGCATGGTTCATATTAAAATCTTCTCGTTTATTCCATTTTACTATTTCAATAATTTTTTTTTTTTTGATTCGCAGTATTGCCAATAAGAGTTTATATCAAACAAATTTAGATAAATTGACTTATATCAAAAAGGAAAAAAAAATTGACTTATATCAACACATTTTTCCAGAGTTTTTTCGCAAACATTCTAAGATCAAGGATGGTTGATATGTATAAACTGAATAATATAAATATGTAATAGTATGTAATTTTCAATATATAAATGAATCATGACAAAACACACACAAGAAGACTTTCTAAAAAAACACACACACACACACAAAAAGATCTCAAAAGACAGACAATAAAAAAAACCGTGAATCTTTAATACAGAGAACTAGATATATGAGGAGCAAATCCAATCTACAGTGAATCGAAGATGGAATGTAGATTTAGATCAAAGAAATCGAGAGATATATATGTAGCTTCACAACAATAACAAAACAAATTATCGTCTGCAACTTATACACGCATAATTTAAAGTCTAAACTTAAGTTGTAGAATGACGATTGCACTAAAACAAACTACTCAATTATCAGTTCCGGTCAGAATTAAAATTTAGTAATAAATAAAAAAAACAAGGAAGAACCGTTGAGAGACGAGATTACAGGTAAAAGACAGCTAAAAGAAAACAATACAATCCAAAAACTCATAATGATAAATTTCACAAGCACATGTACAGGGTTTTTCCATATGGTTACATGGTTGCAAATTTAGCAAAATTGCATACAAAACAGTTAAAAATAGTATATATACACACTAGTAACGAGCAAAAATGGTACCAAAACCCGCTATTTAAGAAACACTTTTTAAATATTTTATACTTTATAAACATCGTTAGCTTTTGATTTTTTTGAAACCCCAAATATCTACAGATTGGCCCAGACCCGAACAGAACATAAGATCTAGAGAACATAAAAAAGCTTTCTAAACTAGCGAACCAACCAAATGCATTACACATTCACTGTTAGTTGAGACAGTAGTCAGTATAGTCAGTACGTACGGTCACATATAAGGATATTTTATTTTATATGTGGTAAATAATAATATATAAAGTAATCGGTAAGCAGATAAGGATGCTCCATTTTCAACTATATAATAATATATTATTTTATATTTTCATTTGAAAGAAAGGTAGGGCTGGCTTACCAATACAGACCTCTTTCCCTTTATATTCTTAATTTTTCCATTTGAAAATCATTTGGGATAAGACACGCACGAAAGAAAAAACCAAATGGACATTATGCTTTTAAGATGGATAATTTTGTATATTAATAAAATTGTCAACAATGTTAAGCGTGATCTCTAAATCCACGAAGTAAAATATTCGTCATTGCTCCACGTTTAAACTTTCAATTCCAAAGGAATCTCGTGTTTAAGTAACGATATAGCTTACGTATGGTTCTTTCTTAATGGGGTATTTTAGTCCCATCAACAATAAAATGGTTTTGTCGTTCTTTAATGCGGATTAAAGGATACAAATTAAATCCATAAAATCGCATCCCATCACGAGATTTTATGTTTTTTTTTTTTTTTTTTTTTTTTTTTAAAAAAAAAAAAAAAAAAANTTTTTTTGCTAAAAAAATACAAAACAGTACCGTTTGAAACAAACTTAAAATCTTAAAACAATACTTTTAAAAAACTGAGAGAGTATATATATTTTTTAAAACTTCATACGACATGTTACCATTGGTGAAATATTAGATATAGTTTAAACTAGTAATACATTTTTGTGGTAGGTAGGCGGATTATTTAGCAACAATTATTTTTTTACAATTCAAACAGATTCAATAAAAATATTATCTCTCAGCAAAAACACTAATTGAACACCTTATATATCCGTTGTACTGCCATACTATCTGTGCTTAGTGTTTTTTTTGTTTTCTCTGTCAATATTTAACAGTTAAAATCGAACTAAGAGAAAAGAATGGAACAAAACAAGAAATGGTTAAACATACTTTTTTCCATATACTACATAGCCACTGTTGATGACAAAAAAAAAAAAAAAACATAGCCACTGACATGTACTGATCCAGCTTCGGACCTTTTAATAGCGTTCTGAGATTAGTCAATCGTGTTCCATTTTCATTGGAGTCGCAGAAAAGTAACTTTGAACAAACGAGGAATTAAAATCTTCAACAAATAAAACGAGGGATTGAATTTGGACAAGGACATAGAAGGTTATAGAATCCAGTTTTCTTGGAAATTTGTAGAATCATATACGACTGTGACAACTAAATACTAGGAGTACTCTATATAACGAAAATATAGTCTAAATGCAAAAGCTAAAAATAGTAAGTACTGGTCTGCTCGTTAAGGAACGACACCAACACATACTTAGCTGTTTTGTCCAAAAAAGTAAGGAATCAAAATGTTATGTTTTGACCAAAATTTCCAATCTATCCAATTCATTCCTGTTATACACTATACTACAATTTTTCTCTTTCTTCTCTGATTCGTCATTCGATGAATCTTCCTTATTATTTAGGATAATCTTTTTGTTATGTAAAAAAAAAATGAGAGACCTTCGAGATTGTTTTTTATTTTGTTTTTATAAATCTATAAATACGGGCAACCTAAGACGAGCAACTTCTCCACTTCCCTCTTCGATCTTATCCTTATCTTCTTCCTTGTTCTATTTCGCTTCTAATCTCTCTCTAAAATCATCCTAAGAATATAATCATTAGATCTTCTTGTTTGATTTTTCTCGAGATCTTCGTCTATCACAGATTCTGGAAATTGTTTAGTTGTTATTGTTATTACCAAAGAGAAATGTCAATGGACGGAGTTATGAAATGAGAAATCTCAACCAATTCTCTCGATTCCTCGTTTATCATTCCGTATCCGTCGTGATTCTCCACTGGTTTTACGTTTTCTCTTGAACAGATTTTTATTTATATTTTCGCAAGTATTAGGACAAACATGGCAAACGCAGAGAAGACAAGTTCAGGTTCCGACATAGATGAGAAGAAGAGGAAACGCAAGTTGTCAAACCGCGAATCGGCTAGGAGATCGCGTTTGAAGAAACAGAAATTAATGGAGGACACGATCCACGAGATCTCGACTCTGGAAAGACGAATCAAAGAGAACAGCGAGAGATGCAGAGTGGTGAAACAGAGGCTGGACTCGGTCGAGTCGGAGAACGCGGCTCTTAGATCGGAGAAGACGTGGCTTTCGAGCTACGTCAGCGATTTAGAGAATATGATCTCCACGACTTCCTTAACGCTGACGCAGAGTGGCGGCGATGGCAGCGAACAGAACGCAAACGCGGAAATAGTGGGTGGAGATTGTAGGCGTAGACCATGGCAATTGGGTTCTGATTCTCTACAACAAATTGCGTCCTTCAAGACATGAGCTTCATGTATTTCTACTTCGACCATTTTCTAATCTGTATCTTTAGACTCTTCGTGGAGATACAATTGTTTTTATTTTATTTTACACATTTCATTTAAATCTGGATCTTTAAATTTAGATGATTTTCGGTACGATACAAGGTTACAGATTTTTTTGCCGAACTTATTCATATTTTCAAATTACATTTGTATGGACAACAAACTAAGAGACATGTTACGGAGACCGAGATTTTTTGAATACCAACATAGAGACAATGCTTTCTGTCTTTCAGTTTGACTTAGAGAAATAGTTGAGCGTTACGTTCTCTTATTTTTCGAACCTTTTGTTAATAGAAATCGATAGGATTGGTATAACTAGGTCCAAGCATGTACTGATCCTGAAAACCGTAAGAACCCTTCTCACATTGCTTTAATCTCGTTAGTTATAGTCGCGTACTTTACTGTTTTCAATCACTCGATCAAACTCAGACCAAAAGCCAAATTCTTGTATGTCCTAACTTAGTATAATTCGACATTTTACATACTGTAAAGGCGCTACCGTGCATTTGCGGCATAAGATTTTACAAAGCTAAAACATGATAATATAGCTCTATCAAGTCGGAGTATGTTGGAACTGGTGAGACTCGGCAACAACATACGGACTTGGTGACGGTTAAGAAGTGAGGATAAAATGATTATATTAACTGACGAAGGTAAGTTATAGGTTAATGGAGTTTGTTACTTGTTTATGTTTTAACACATAAAGCCTTATCTTAGAGATTACATCTTCTTCAAAGTTCATCGTGAATTGTTAGATTAGGTCTACTCAAAGGTGTATCAAATCAAGATACTTGTACTCTTAATTGTGTTTGCGTTCTAGAGTTCTTTGTTATTCTCAACGTTCTGTTTTACATTTTAGGAGAGAGCAAAAGATTCGCAATTCGAGTGAGATCGATCATTGGAGTGATAGCAAGAGCGTGCAGGCAGTTTTGCGGATGCGAGATCCTCAACATTCTTGTATTTTTTTTTTGTGTGTTCTTCTTTTTTCTAAACCATGCATTTCGAATTGAAAATTGTTTTCGATTCAAGGAAAAAAATAATGCTTAACATATAATCGCATTTAAAAGAGTTGAACCAAATGTTGCTGAATCTTGAAGACAAATAACGAAACAGCTCTTTACCACCACCAGCAAGGTGGTAAGCCGTAAGCCACGCTTTAATTAGAACGGCGACATTTTAACGACCATCACGTCTTAAAGGACAAATCGTTGTAATTAATAAACAAACAAATGATGGTACAAACAAAATTTAGCCACTAATCTGTATTTACTGTTACTAATCAGACATTACATTTGGTGTTTTTGTTAGAATGATAGAGATCAATTTGGGTAGAAGTTGTGATCTAACTACCAACCAATAAGGCCACATGACACCACTGAGAGCTTCTGTTTCCCTCCCATATTTCTATATTAATGGTGCTTCTGTTATGCATCTGCTTCCTCTCTACCATTCCTTTCCTACCACCATTTATTAGTTTCTCCCAATTCTTCCTCGACTCGCTCGACTCGGGGTCGTGACTAGGTCTGTTCTCATTTCTCCCTAACCCTCTGGACCGAACCATTCGTAAGCTTTTTTAAGATCTGTCTTGATTCCGATCCGTGACGGAAGTTTCGATATTTACGAGGAGACTGCGTAAATATCTAAACTTTTTTGTTTTTTTCAATCCTAGATTCGTTAATGTAGTAAACGAGGGTGAGATCTGCGTCTTACTGATTAACGAATTGGAAATTCTCGAGCTTGTTTGTTCCGGCTTCCGAGTTCGATTATAGTATAAAGAAGCCAATTTTCAAATCCGAAATAATTCTGGGGATTTTTCTTATTCCCAACTCTTTTCGTCTTCGATTCGGGTCCTCAGTATTGAAATAGGAACCAATTTATTGTCAGTGCATTGCTTGGTCTATTCGTCTTTATCAAACTCTGGATCTAATCATTGTCTCTTTGATTTTTGTGATTCTCAGTTTCCCTTCTGAGCTCTTCAAAAATGGCGACGGGGCAGCTATTTTCTCGGACCACACAAGCTTTATTCTACAACTATAAGCAGCTTCCTGTTCAGCGAATGCTCGATTTCGACTTCCTCTGCGGTAATATAACATAATTGCAGCGTCTAGATTTAGTTGGTTGGGATCAATTTGACCGTTGAGATTTTGATATCAAATATAAATTTGCCTTTACAGGACGTGAAACGCCTTCTGTTGCTGGAATCATAAACCCAGGTTCTGAAGGGTTTCAAAAGCTCTTTTTCGGGCAGGAGGAAATCGCTATCCCTGTTCATGCCGCGTATGTTTTGAAATATCATATAGAATCTGAGAGAAACTAACTAACTATGTGCAAATTTTTGTTTTTAATTTATGTTTTAACTTGTTTTGTTATACAGCATCGAGGCAGCGTGTGCTGCGCATCCAACCGCGGATGTATTCATCAACTTTGCATCTTTCAGGAGGTTTGTGTGGAAATTTCATGTAACGAACTTAGTATTGTCTCTTTGTGATAGTTTTCTTCATGTTTTTACTCCTTCTATTTTATAGTGCTGCTGCGTCATCCATGGCTGCTTTGAAGCAGCCAACTATAAAAGTTGTGGCCATAATAGCGGAAGGTGTTCCAGAGTCAGACACCAAGCAGTTGATTGCTTATGCTCGTGCAAACAATAAGGTGTGTATGATGATTAGCTTCAGTTAACAGTATGATAAACTGATCTTCCGAGACTGATTGAGTTGGTGCAGGTTGTTATTGGACCGGCTACTGTTGGAGGTATTCAAGCTGGAGCCTTTAAAATTGGTGACACTGCAGGAACAATTGATAACATTATCCAGTGCAAGCTGTACAGACCTGGATCTGTTGGTTTTGTCTCCAAATCTGTATGTGATGATTTTCAGAACTTCGTAATCTGCCTAAAGCTCACTATGATGTCTGAGAGTGTTATTCATCACTCTTCTTTTCCCGCAGGGTGGAATGTCTAATGAAATGTACAATACTGTTGCCCGTGTGACTGATGGGATCTATGAAGGTGTGTTTTAATGTGAGATAATCTACTAATGACGTATTAAGCTAAAGATTATCAAGATGTTTTATTTTTGGGGATTGTTGTAGGCATTGCTATTGGTGGAGATGTGTTCCCAGGATCCACTTTATCTGATCACATCCTTCGGTTTAACAACATCCCACAGGTATATACTGATCTTCACCTGTTTAACATGTTGCTTGCTCGCACGCTCCTCTGGCGAAATTTTGATGCCATGCAGTCTTTTTCCATGGAAGAAGTTACAGTTGATCTTATATTTCCCTCTTTCAATTCGTTATGCCTTAATTCAAGAGCTGTATTGCAGATAAAAATGATGGTTGTACTTGGAGAGCTTGGAGGAAGAGATGAATACTCTCTTGTTGAAGCTTTGAAACAAGGAAAAGTCAATAAACCCGTGGTTGCTTGGGTCAGCGGGACTTGTGCACGGCTCTTCAAGTCTGAAGTACAGTTTGGTCACGCAGTAAGTGGCGTCAAACAACTTTTAAGCAAAATGCCTTTTTGTCTGTTTTCCAAATCAAAATAGTTCTTGAACATGATTATGAATAGGGTGCCAAAAGTGGTGGCGAGATGGAGTCTGCACAAGCTAAGAATCAAGCTCTCATGGATGCTGGAGCGATTGTTCCCACTTCGTTTGAAGCTCTTGAATCTGCAATCAAGGAGACTTTTGAGAAACTGGTCAGTTTACCCGTGTTCTTCGCTAGCATTGTCTTTTTTGTTGCAATCTTATGTGTTCTTTTCAATTCCTCCTAAAGGTTGAAGAAGGAAAGGTCTCTCCTATCAAGGAAGTCACTCCTCCACAAATCCCCGAGGATCTCAGTTCCGCTATTAAGAGTGGGAAAGTCCGGGCTCCTACTCACATCATCTCCACCATTTCTGATGACAGAGGTATTGTATTGGAAACTAAACCATACACTGAGTTGAAACATAGAGAACATGGAAAATAACTTACACAGAACACTAGATTCCTATGCCTCTTTACGCCTATTTTCTGATTCTTGACAACAAGATTTGTCTTTACACATTTATTTGCAGGGGAGGAACCATGCTATGCTGGTGTCCCAATGTCTTCCATCATCGAACAAGGCTATGGAGTGGGTGATGTCATTTCCCTTCTATGGTTCAAACGTAGTCTTCCTCGTTACTGCACAAAATTCATTGAGGTCTTGTTTCTTTCTTTGCTTTTTAATCTAATTCTTTCTCAATATACAATGTTCTTTTTTTTTTTTTTTTCTCAATATACAATGTTCTCATCTCTCTTTATCCTTTCATACATACATTTGCATAGTGAGATTTGACTCTGATCTCTGCCACTTTTGAAATATTACACTGAACTAGATATGCATAATGCTGTGTGCTGATCACGGTCCATGCGTCTCTGGTGCTCACAACACCATTGTAACAGCAAGAGCAGGCAAAGACCTTGTCTCAAGTCTTGTCTCAGGTCAGTCAACATCTTTTCTCCCCACCAAATACATCGGATTTCTTTACCGTGCAATAATCTCTAAGACTGTTAAACCTTCCAACAGGTTTATTAACCATCGGTCCTCGATTTGGTGGTGCCATTGATGATGCTGCTCGATACTTCAAGGACGCGTCCGACAGGGTAAAAGGCTATTTCATTTCCCCCAATTGCAACTGCCACAAAGGACATAGATTCTTTATTCTGAGCTATAATTGGTTTGCTTGTTTCAGAATCTCACACCTTATGAATTCGTTGAGGGAATGAAGAAGAAGGGAATCCGGGTCCCCGGGATTGGACACAGGTAGAAAACAGAACATCGTAAGAAAGAAACAAAAAAATCCGCACAGATTTGTCTTGTCTGAAGCATGTTTTCTTCTTCTTGGTAGGATCAAGAGCAGAGACAACAGAGACAAGAGAGTGGAGCTGCTTCAGAAATTTGCTCGGTCTAACTTCCCATCGGTGAAGTACATGGAGTACGCAGTGCAAGTGGAGAGTTACACGCTCTCAAAGGCAAACAACCTCGTACTCAATGTTGATGGAGCCATTGGATCTCTCTTCTTGGACCTTCTAGCTGGAAGTGGGATGTTCACTAAGCAAGAGATCGACGAGATAGTCCAAATCGGTTATCTCAACGGTCTCTTTGTTCTTGCTCGTTCCATCGGTTTGATCGGGCATACCTTTGATCAGAAGAGATTGAAGCAGCCACTGTATCGCCACCCATGGGAAGATGTGTTGTACACCAAGTAAACTCATCTCATCCTATTTTTGTTATTATTCCAATTAATTAGCTTTTACATTCTTCTCAGAGATGTTACTAAAAATGCATATCTACGCTCTTCCTCTCTTCTGTTTCTTTTGTTGTGATGTTGTGTTTACTTTTTTCCCCCATTTATCTATAAAAACTTTCGTTGTCTATCTTTCTCTGTTGCACCCAAGTCACAAATTTTTGGGATTCTTAAATTTCAAACAATTTTGTTTTTGGGTTGAATTTTGGACAGCGCTTATCAATTGGGATCCCTTTTGTTCTTGAATCTTGACCTCTCCGTAGTGGCTAGGGATCGTAAACCAGTCTTCCAGAGAAATGAACCTATTAACGTTTCTCTTAAATTTATTTTTTCGTAATTGCATCTAATTTAGCAGGAATGTATCTGCAATATATTTTTATGTACTTGTTTTCCATTTTTTCCAATGTTCTAACTATATAGGAAAAAAACACTAATAAATCTTCGTTATTAATTTTTGTAATACTACTGAAACAATATTCATCAAACAAACTTTAATTTTTCCATTTAAAAACACTTTTCATATGTAATAATTTATACTGATCTATAAAAGAGAATTTGTATGGAACTTTTCTATACCGTAAACAAATCGAATTGGAGTTATTAATAACATTCAGAACGGTAAACAATTAAATCAATTTGGTAAACTTAACTAAAACATATTAATTTGGTAGCATAAAAGCTATATGGTTATTGATATACTTTATATATCTTATAACATACGGCTCCTCGTGTATATCCAAGATAGAGTTTCTAAATAAAATAAAGATATTGAGACTCATCTTTAACTTCTATGCATCTTATTCGTTTTTTTCCCTTAAGGAATTGTTGGTGATCTACCAACTACCAATTTGTAGTCCAATATCAAGGCGAAGATATATTTTACCAACTCAAAGAATCTATAACCTCTCCTCTGTTTATGGATATAGATGCGTCGACGTAAATCGTTATATTTATCACATATGTGGCAATATTACAACCATCAAACAATTTATGATCTTTTGTGTTCTGATTTTTCAAGTGATTAGGTTTTTATTTTGCCTGTCTAAACTTAAATTATATAAAGAAAACAAAACAACCCACCTTTTCTCTCATTAGGTTAAGAATTCGGTCCAAGTTTCTATTTTCAGACACGTAATGACAATTTGTTTGGTGTCATACTTTTTTTTATTTAATTTTTACCAACTACTTATTATATTTGAGCTAGTGTGTATATTTATGGCCCAAATAAATGCTTATATGTATCCGTGACTTGATATTTTTTTATTAATGAATGTGTAGAGATTTTACAATGACATTATTGCGAGTCTTAAAACGTGAAATGAAACAAGCAAGGTCATCGGATTATCCATATTCATATAATTAAATTTAAAACCCAAAAAATAAATTATAAGAAGGAGAAAAGGAAGAGAGAGTGAGAAAGAGTTGACATTTGGAGCCAATAAGGACTCGTATGCACGCGATCACGAGATTTACTTAAAATTATAGTAGGTGTATTCTTTGTGTGAATTAAGCATGTTCGTTGTAGCGATAAGGACGTCAATGAGCACATCAAAGCTAAATCGATGGAGAACTAATATTTTTCATCAACAAAAAAAAAACAGAAATTTGCATATCAAAGCTAAGTCGATGGAAAACACATTTTAAAATAGTTAAGACTTCAGAAAATACGAAGATAGATGTTGTTGGGACACAGATCGATATTGAAAGTCAAGTTTCTATTACAAAACTTAAGATAATCTAAAAGTTTATAAACGAAAGTGGTTATTAGTACTAACCTACAGAAAAAAAAACGTAAGTGGTTATGAATGGAAAAAAAAAAGACTTCACATCGATGATGATTGTACGGTCATAATGAACCAAGTCCAACCAATGGGAGACTTTAAATTGAGCTTACCAAAAAGATAACCTTTTCTTGAGGAATTAATGGAATGGGTTGCATGCAAAATAAATTGCGTGGGGTCTGTGTTGATACTTGATAGAGAGCACTTACATTTAATGATGGCTCCTTCATCTCATAATATGCACTAGAAAATTTGCATTTGAAACTCCAAATATTTAAAATTTACAAAATATGAACTTTAATTTTTGACTAACACCCACCCACACACAAAAACCCGTGTACAATTAAAAGTTAAAATTACTATTTCCGTTTTATAAAAATTGATTTTCTAAGTTTTGATTTTGTTCCATGGAAGTTCATTCTTTTTATTTTTTTTCTATGTGTTAATTAATTGTAAATTTCAAAAAGTATTGATACAGAATATCTGATTTTTTTTTTTAACATCTTATAAATTAAAACGATTTAAAAATCCAATTCAGATTTAACGAATTTATATAAGTAATATCAAACTGATGAACTTATTATTCATTTATAATTATGGATAAGTGTTTAGTATGGAAAAATTATATATGTAATTAAATAATTATTATTTTTAATTTGTGTGAAAATTAGAAAACAAATAATTTTCAGTATTGTAATTGGAATTTCAAATCTAGATTCGTTAGAACTATATGACGGGTGGTCAAACTTGATGCATCGCTTTGCTTCACTTAATGTTCAAATCTTTTAGTTTTCGAATTATAGAAACAGAAAAAAACAATTAGAAAAATTCAAAATTGTTATAAATTTTGAGACGAATCATGCAGTCTTATTTTGGGGTACAAATAATCAGAACACACGAATTTGGAGCTTAAAGGCAAGTTTCCTCATTGATGACCTGAAAAAGTTGGTGACTTGGGTCGGATGTAACAGAGAAAGAGAGACAAATAAAGTTTAGGTAAATGGATTAATAAGAAGAAATATGTTTTTATCATCATTTTAACAATTTATCTTCTTACTTTTAAAATTAAGGTATTTTCATTCTTTTTATTTTATGTGGAAAATGAACTATTAATTGTTAAAAATAGGCAAATTTTTGTGTCAATAAATAAGCTGCCTATAACAAATTTAGGACAAATCAGTCTATTTCCATCTTGTCTGGTAGTTTTCGTTGTTAAGTCTTCACTTTTTCTTTATTTGGTCTTTGAAAAACCCAAGAAAAACCTGCTTATACCGAATAAGCAGCCAAACTTTTTTTTTTTTTGAGATTTATCTCGCCACTAATCCAAAGCTGCCTAAATCGAATCAGTAAGCAGGTAATTATTTATTTTGTTTGTATTTAGAAATAAATCTATATATTCTATAGAATATCCCCATTATAAGAATAAGCAGTAAAGTGATCAACAAAATTTTAAACACAATAATAAACAACTTAATTAAGCAAGTGTTTATCTATTCTGTTCGTATTTAGAAATGACAGAAAAATAAGCCGAAGAAAACTAAAAACAAGCAAAGAAAAAAAGAAAAAAAGGAGAAGAAGAGGAACAAAAGTAGTAAAAATTGAAAGAAAAAAAAAAAACAAAATGAGAAACCTAAAATCAGGGAAAAAGGAATCAAAAGAAGCAAAGATAAGCAGAGAAGGTTTCCTCCATCATTGTTGACTCCCTTTAGAAGAACATATACAACAAAGCTTTCTCTCTCCTTTCCTCCAAATTCTAGATTGTGTTCTTGCAAAGATTGCTAAATCCTCTTCCTATTCTTCGTTTCGAGGTTTCACCATTTCGCCGTGATTTAGCTTCCTGCTCTGACTCTCACGGTCCCCGATTTAACTCACTTTAGCTTCAGATTCGATCTCCGTTCTAGAACGATAGTATTGTTTCTGTGTAACTGTTTTGACTGCGTTTGCGGTTTTCCTCGTTCGCAATGGAGACTCCACCGGCGGAGGAGCTGCTGAAGAAGATACGGGAGCTAGAAGAAAGCCAGGAGCATCTGAAGCGTGAGATGTCGAGGCTCAAGGTATCGGCGGAGATTAAGCAGCGTTCGCATTCGATGTCGCCGCAACGGCCTGTGAGGAGAAACAGCGCTGACGGAACTCCGATGTGGAGAAAGAGCGGCGCGGCGTCGTTCCGTCACGCTTCCCCGTTGCGTAAGGAGAGCCGTGGGCATGCCAAAGCCGGGGCTAGTGGCGAGGGAAAATCGGCAGGCAAGTTCACCGATAAACAGTATTTGAATATTTTGCAGTCTATGGCACAAGCTGTTCATGTCTTCGATCTAAATGGGCAAATAATCTTTTGGTGAGTAGCTAGATTTTGTGAATCCATTTTTTTTTTCTTCCTATATTCGTCAGGACATTTTTGGGATCGAGGATGAGTAGTCAGATGCTAGGATTGTGGATTTGATTCCTATAGTTTTGGAACCCTTCCTCTTTGTTGATTAAGAAGATGTGATTAGAGTGGGTTGGTATGGTAATTTTTGCTTATAAGTCGTTTCGTTTGTAGTAGAAATAATCTAGTACCTGATATGTCCCAACTGATATTCAGATTCAAAATTCGATGGCATGGTTGTTCCAGGAACTCAATGGCGGAAAAACTTTATGGCTTCTCAGCTGCAGAAGCACTTGGGAAGGACCCGACTGATATTCTTGTAGATAAACAGGACGCTGCAGTTGCACAAAATATCACTCGGCGTTGCAGCTGTGGAGAGAGTTGGACTGGTGAGTTTCCTGTCAAGAACAAAGCAGGAGAGAGGTTTTCAGTTGTGACTACAATGTCTCCCTTCTATGATGATGATGGTTCTCTTATTGGGATCATATGTATCACAAATGATTCGGCACTCTTTCAAGACCCGAGAGTCCCTCCAGCTAAGACAAGGGGGAAAGAAGGGGAAACGAGCTTTAGCGGGACGACTAATAGTGTTGCATCTAAGCTTGGTCTTGACTCCAAAGAGGCTGTTGTATCGAAACTTGGCCTTGATTCTCAGCAGCCTATACAAGTTGCTATAGCATCGAAGATATCAGATTTGGTTAGTTTAATTAACTTCTCATCTTTTATTATATCGTTCATCGTTTGACTAGCGTAGTCAAATTTACAGGCATCCAAGGTGGGCAACAAGGTCAGGTCAAAAATGCAAGCAGGTGATAATAACGCTGCACACCTTGAGGGTGAAAGTGGGGACAGTCATCAGTCGGATCAGGGCTTCTTCGATGCTGCTTTCTCTGACCGGAGGGAGGATGCAGCAATAAGAGGTGCTAGCACACCTATGGGGGATTTTATCCAATCTCCTTTTGGTGTGTTCGTACGTACCAATGAGAAGTCTTCTTCAAAGCCCTCCAGAGACTCCAGTGATGAAAATGATGGAAACTCTGTTATCCCTAAGACACTTGCCTCAAAAGCGGAAGAATGGATGGTAAAGAAAGGATTGTCATGGCCATGGAAAGGGAATGAACAGGAAGCTTTGGAAGGAAGGCGTGCTTATTCTGTGTGGCCTTGGGTGCAGAATGAACAACAAAAAGAACAGGCTCATCAGAGTAATTCCTTTCACAGTGTTAAGTCTGAAAACCAGGCATCTGAAAGTAATAAGGCTGCCAATAACGAGGCTATGGGGTCTTGGTGTTCCTCTGTTAATGTGAACAGCACAAGCAGTGCTAGCAGCTGTGGTAGTACTAGCAGCAGTGTTATGAACAAGGTCGATATGGATAGTGACTGCTTGGACTATGAAATCTTATGGGAGGATTTGTCAATTGGAGAACAAATTGGGCAAGGTGATAGTGGCGAAAGACATATCCATCCTTTAAGACATCATAAAATTTATGTGGTTTTCTGGTCTCTGGTCTGCCAACATCCTCTGATAGTTTCCCTCTTTATGCATACAGGTTCATGTGGAACTGTCTATCACGGTCTATGGTTTGGATCTGTACGTTCTTGCCTTCTGTTGATGTTGTAGAATATGCATTGTCAATTTTTACAAGCCTTTATACGAAAATCATGAACAAAGAGGATCTTACTGAGAGTTGCTAGTGTCACTGCAGGATGTGGCTGTAAAGGTGTTCTCCAAACAAGAATATTCAGAAGAGATCATAACATCTTTTAGACAAGAGGTATATTATGTTTTCTATCACTTCTCTAAGCATGGTTGGTAATAAGACAGTTGATATTTTAAATTGTTTTCTTGTGAGTGACCTGCCGTCTGCCTTTCATATTTTCGCTTGAAAAATGATTCCCTTAACTACCTTCATCTTCCCATACAAAATACTCTTCCAAACTACGTCTACCAGAAAAATTAATAATTTCAGAGATCAGCTAGCTTCTCGTTCTAATTTTGAAGTACCTATGCTGTACTTGCTTTATTCTGAAGGTTTCGTTGATGAAAAGACTTAGACATCCAAATGTTCTACTGTTTATGGGAGCCGTGACATCACCTCAGCGTCTCTGTATAGTTACAGAATTCCTTCCACGGTTCGATCTCATCTCTTTGGATGGCTAATACTACATTTCCTTTTGTGCTTTTTGAACTCCGGGACCAAAACTCTGACTCAGTCTAAATCTATCAATTAACATATGCAGTGGAAGTCTCTTCCGTTTGCTGCAGAGGAACACATCAAAACTGGATTGGAGGCGACGTATCCATATGGCGTCGGACATTGTGAGTATTAGTTAAACACGTGATTTTCCAGTAGTTCGATCATTGATAATTGTATGTCCACAGTTTTGTTTAAGTACAAGCTGCTCTATTCTGGTTCTTTGTTGCATCTGTCTTGCACATCGTTCTTTTCCACTCTTTGGTTCAGTTACCATACATCTCATCCGACATGTTACATATTTTATTTACATACTTCTTCTGACAGGCTCGTGGCATGAATTATCTTCACCACTGTAGTCCACCCATCATTCACCGCGATCTAAAGTCGTCAAATCTATTGGTCGATCGAAACTGGACAGTGAAGGTATTGCTTCCATTGTTAGTTTCCTTAATCCTGACGAGTAATTACTATCCATCATGCCTTTGGTAATTTCGATGGAGCTAAAAGAAGATAAAATTATACCTACAAAAAGCTGTCCACCTTCATCTGATTTCAGAGGTTACATAATTAAAGTGAATGAACTGGACATGCAAGTCTCCAATAGAATTTCAATATTCTCCATTTTATTTGTGACACGGGTTGAGAATATTAGCCTAGGTACAAAAAAATGTTATCAGGTCTAGTAATTCCATTGTATCAGAACTGGGAAGATATATGAGAAAACATCATTTGATTGATATTATTCGACTCGTTAGACTACAAAGCAAAATGTAAGAACCAGATAAAGAATTAAAGATATTCTAAACAAAAATTAAGGCTTTAGATAATGATTAGTCTTTTGTGAATGTACCAGAGAAGAGAGGCTTGGATTATGATTGCAGAAGTAGTATTGACCTTAAAAGGGCTCTGTTTGTCATAGTTAACTTACCGTGTCATCTCAACAGGTTGCTGACTTTGGTCTTTCACGTATCAAGCATGAGACGTACCTCACTACGAAGACCGGAAGAGGAACGGTATTTAACATAGACTCTTACCGCATTGATTCCTTTTTTTTTTATGAAGTCAGTTCTTTCATGGATTTCCATTGCTTTTTACCTGCTTTGCAGCCCCAATGGATGGCACCGGAAGTTCTTCGAAATGAGGCTGCTGATGAAAAGTATATTCTCATTTTGTGCTTGTTTAAGTTCTTTTGCTTATTGATTTCTAGCCTTCATATCTAACGATGTTCATCCTACTCTTTAAACTGCAGGTCTGACGTTTACAGCTTTGGAGTAGTACTATGGGAGCTTGTGACTGAGAAGATTCCGTGGGAAAATCTAAATGCTATGCAGGTATAATTTCCGCATTTAGTAAAATAAATGTCAAGAATTGTCCCCAAATGAAAATTAGACTAGGGAAATCTAAATTTTGGCGATATCATAGAGCTATACACGGCTATATTAGTCCAAGGAAGCTCAATGTTACAAATACTGCAGCTATTTGGTCGCTGTTAATATGCATATAGTTTCCATCAACCCTATAAATAAGTTGTACTTAGTAAAGTATGTATATGTTAGAAAACCATACTACACATTTTGTCAATTTTTATGTTACTGTAAAAACAGTACAGTGAATTGTCTTGCAATAAAACACTACCTATAACTGTGCAAGTTCAGTGAGTCGATGATCTTTCTTGGTCAAATCAAAAGGGTTGTTTTGCAACATTTGTATGAATTAGAGGTCTCGTGTCCAGTGCAAAATATCCTGTCTGCTTAAGAAAGTTTGCATTTTCTGTCTCCTCTTAGTTCATATATGCATATAATCCGCACGCGCAAAGTGAAACAAATATGAAGAGAAGTGTATTTAGGATACTTGCAGGTGATTGGAGCTGTGGGGTTCATGAACCAAAGGCTGGAAGTCCCCAAGGATGTTGATCCTCAGTGGATTTCCTTAATGGAAAGCTGCTGGCATAGGTACGTATAACATATATAACACTACATGTTCCTCACTAGAAGAATAATTATGATCTGGTCTTTGACAGTTGGTTGCATATAGGACGAGGAGGGATCAAAACCTTGTTTTAAAAAAAAAAACTATCATATGCCACTCTGGTTTTAATCATTTTATGCAGTAGATGATCTAAACCTGAAAGTTCATATCATTTTACTGAAGAATGAGAGAGGATAAAAAAGACTAGAATTGTAGTAATGTCGCATACGGAATCTGATTTTTATTATATGTTATGTTTAACCGGTGAAATAAAGTAAAAAGTAAATGACTGAGAAACTTTTTGAGGTAAAGTAAACTTTGGAATAGATGATAATGATAAAGAACCCCTTCAAGCAACTAATACCATCATAGTACGAAATTAGTAGGTGTTGTAGAATTGAACTTTGATTGCCAAGATATACATTTTTCACTTTTACCTAAACAGATAGCTGATAAAGATTCTTGCGTTCTTATCGCAGTTGTGTTCTGATTAATTTGTTTTTGAAGTAGATGAAGCAGCACTAATGCGAGTAAGATATCTGTGCAGTGAACCGCAGCGCAGACCGACGTTCCAAGAAGTTATGGAGAAACTAAGAGAGCTTCAAAGAAAGTACACTATACAGTTCCAGGCAGCTCGTGCTGCATCAATAGATAACGCGTCCCTCAAGGAAAAATAAACCCATAAACCCGCAGAGCAGAATCTGATTCGCGTCAAGGAAGGTGAAGAAGAAGAAGCTTAGCTACAGAAGCAGAAGAAAGGTCTCTTTGTGTTTGTGTTGAAGCCGCAATGAAGAGAAGCAGCAAGAAGAAGCTTTTTGGTAAGCTCGATCAATAATCTCTCATTGTGAGAGGCATTCTTTTCACGGAATTCATTTCAAAAGGTGATGTGCTTGCGAGGCGAGCTAGAGAGGATATAATATATAAATTATGCCTGAGGCAGACCCAGTTTTTTTTAAAGAATAGTTTGTACAGGTGAAAAAAACGAGAATGAATCAAAGATTTGGAACACTGATTTTGAGTAAATATTGTCACATTTTATTGGATGATGCCTTGTTATTGTCTGTGTGTTTGGAGTGAGGTTGTTTGTTATTGTCTGTGTGTTTGGAGTGAGGTTGTTCTGTCTCTTGCTCAAACACGTAATAGAAACCCCAACAATCCGTTACTCGATCTCAAAATGTTTTCACAGTAAACAAAATCACAAGTCATTTCTATTGGTTTATAAGAGGGGATATCCTGAAAGCAGTTCTCTGGTTGCAGCAACTTTGTGCTCCGTTACACTTGTCCGTCTCAATCACTTTCTTTTCTTTACACGTTTTACAAGTAGTTAAAAATGAGAATATTCCTAGATATCCTTCTTTTCTGTAATATTCATATATATTGTATAGTATGAAGTAGTTGAAACACACGTAATTAACCTTAATATGAATACACAAAAAAGGGAGTATTTTGCAATTTTGGTTTTCATTCTTCAATTAGCCATGAAAAGGATGAAAATAAAGGAAATGTTTTCTTTACTAGAAGACTAAAACAATAAAATATAGTATAATTAAACTAGTGTGGATCCATTAAGCTGCGGATGCTATTGCTCGGGCATACCTTTTAACCGGGAATGAGAGGAAAAGGAAAAGGAAAAGGAAAAGAAGGAGAGAGAGGGAAGACATATGTGCAAAAAAATTTCATTCTTTTTTATTAGAGGGATGTATTCCTTTCATTTATTATTTTTACTCAATATTAGCTGAAAAAATGTGATTGGTAGAATAACATAAAGATTAAGAGGAAAAAGAATTCTTCTATCTCTCTTTCATGTATTATAGTCAACCAATCACATTCTAAATACTTTCTAAAACATCAAAAGACAAATTCAACTTTCTCTTATGCCTACAAATGCTAGCCTCGTCCCTTATATAAATTTTACCCTCCAACACGTCTGCTTCAAGTTTAAGGTAATAAATTTTTATAAAGTTACGTGCGTAAACAGTTGATAATTTTTAAAAAACTTCCAGGTCTTAAAGTCCATGATTAGATTGGCCGGTGGCGATTCAAACGGCGGTGTTTTGTTCGACGGTTTGCTCAAAAATTTCGGGTGCTGAAAAAGTTTGTTTCAATCTATCGAATCCCCACCACCCATTTTCAATTTTTGTTCTTTTTTTTTTTACGGTTTTGTTTGTTTGCAAGCTTTTAGCCTTTTGGTGTCCACCTAGATTTTTGTTTGTTGGAACAATTCGTAAATTGGTGTTTTTTTATATAGACCTTGTAGTGTTCGTTTACAAATAAACTCATAACTTTAACTGAAACAAAAATACTTGGGAAAAATCACTAAAGTTGTTTTTCTTTTTAAAAGTGTTCTTTTTTTTCTTTACATCTTAAAAGGGTTTAAATATCTAAAAAAAATTCATATGGTTGGTTGGAAAAAAAAAAAAAGATTTGAAATTGTTTCGTCTCTCATAACTTAAAATCATAGAAGTAAATATAAAGAATTTTGCATTATTTTCGTCAACAAAAAACCCAAAAAATAGATAACTATCATTCTTTGCAATTTTTTCACCTTATGCCAACAATAGTTTTGAGGGAGAAGAAGAAAGTATGGGTTTGGATAGTCTTATTAAACGACAATGTTTGGATAGTTCTGTTAATTTTTTTAACACCGTTAAACACAAGGGCCAAATTGTCGGTTTTTAAATTGATGCGGGGTTGATTTGCACTATTTATAAGTCAAGGTTGATATTGCATAAAATTAACAGTTTGAGGGTTTTTTCGCATTTTCCCATTAATTAATTATCATTGTTTATGATTGAATATAGAAATGTGTTTGGTAATCATGTGGCATTGATTTTTCTTCGGACTCTTACAGTCATTTTTTTTTTTTTTTTTTTTTTTTAAAAAATTTTTTTTTTTTTTTTTTTTTTTTNTTTTCTTTTTCTTTCTTCTGAGTTGTATCTAAGCAGTTATACATTTTCAGGGCTTGGCTCTGTTATCTTAAAAGAACTCTTTAATATGTGATACTTTGTCTTTGTGTGGATTATGTTCTTCGTACTCATTTTGTCTCTTGGCAAATTTTTGGCTGTTTAAGACTTCAAAATATGGTAAAGCCCTTACAGCTACAACACCAATCATCCCATAGAGTCTTATATGATTTTGTTTCCAAACTCCTTATAGTTACATATATGATTTTGTTTCCAAATATCGTGAGCTAGTATAAACAAAACGATATTCCACACAAATATTCATTCAAATCATCCACACAACTCATATTTACATTCCATGACACTAACATCTAAACAAAGTTTCCCGTTAAACTTATTTTCGTTCGTAAGCATTTTTTTGTAGTTTCTTCGACATATCTATCTCCCTAGTTTTAACTTCTCTCAGGAGGCTGTGAATATGATAACCCAGAAAACATGCAATAAAAAGCATCGAGAATAAAGAAACCTTTTTGTAAAGAATTATATATCGATTCAATGATCACTATATACTAACGTGGATCATGCTTTCTTCTAACTTATCCTGAATCAAGACTCTAGGTCACTAGAAGACATGTCTCTCCAACGACACCAACTGTGGCTATGAACACCCATAAGATGGCGCACAAAGCACCACGATTGATAAAAGAAGAAAACCTCTGTTTTTGATACGCTTTTTGGCAATGGTGACTATGCAGTCTTTGCTAGTAGTCACTAGCCACTGACGTTCCATTAGCCTTTCCATTGAGCCTAATGCGGCTGAAGCTAGACACACGTACAAGGTCCGGTTAAAAGGACCCTCGCATGCAGAGGAAGGTGTTGATTCCTTAAATGACCACATAGCTGATAAGAACTGGCTCGTTGTCCCACCACCATTTTGGCCTTCCTGGTCTTGGCATTTACACGACTCGGTCACCACAGTGCCGTGCCTATCTTCCTAGAGGCCTTAGGCAAAATTTGAAAATTTGGCTTTTTAGTTAGTTTGAAAGAAATTTATATATAGTATTAAAAAAATATATATTTTAATAAAGAAGTGTCAAACTTTCACAAAAATATATTCACCAATATTATGAAAAAATAGATATAGAATTTCAAGTTTCGAGATAAACTATACATTACATCAAAAATAAAGTAATAAACTTTTAATATTAAAAATTATGTAATCCAAATATATATACAAAAAGTTATTTGTTGGAATCGAATATAAAAACACAGACAGTTCACAAATACCCAACGGTTTTGACCAATTAAAATAATTAAATCCAAATTCGGCCACTCGATTATTCTAAAAGGCTTTGTATTTTTGATGCTTTAATTTAATTAGCTATTAAATAATATAATTAACACTAGTAATATATTAAAAAAACCAATTAACATAAGCAAATTTGAAAAAAATGTGGCCTTCAAAATTTCTAAATTTGTGTGGCCTTGGACAAATGCCCATTCCACATCTAAGCAAATCGGTATTCACGAAGTATCAGTAGCTATGGCTAGGTTATTACGTTAAAAGATCCTAACAAGAAGGGTTTGATAAGCGTGGATTAACAAAAAGCAGATTAATATATTTTATACACACAAACATTGACTGTAAAGTTAGTTGTGGTCACGAGGCATGTTCGACTATGGTTGTCCACGATACAATCCACTTGCTTTTTTTTTGTTAAAAAAATATTAAACTATATTTTCATTAAACTATATTTTTGTTTTTGTTTTTGTAAGATAAAATATTTCTCTTTTGTAAGCTAGTGCTGCTTGTGGTCACGAAGCGCGTCCCACATTTACCTTTGCATGTGATCCACTTGTCCATTAAAGTAAAATTTTCCTTTTCTATATAAAATATAAAAGAAAATACAAATTTTATATAATAATAAAGATATTTGTAATAATGGTAAGTAAATACTCCTCGTAAGATTTCACGCGTAACATCCGGAAAATTTACCTAATTTTCATAGAATAATATAGGAGATTAAGAAATTAGAGACGTGTGCGTTAATTGCATCTTGACCTAATCCCTCACCCGTCTTCTTTATAAACGTCCACTTCCTCTTTACTTTTTAATTTTATTATCAAGCCTTCTTCTATAGTGTTCTATCTTTTCTCGTTCTTTATAAACGCCTTCATCTATCATCTTCCTCTTTAGTTTATTTTATCAAGTCTTCTTCTTATTGTTTTATCGTTTCTCTTTCTTATTATGTTTTATGAAGTCTTATTCTTTGAGTTTTTTCGTAATTTCGTTTTATGTTTTATGTTTGGTTTTTAATCTCTTCTTAGCTATGATGGCAAATGCCAGATCCGGTGATCCGGAGATTGGTTGGTTTAAGTTGATGGCCAATCCGGCGAGTGGTTGGTTTAAGCTTATAGCCTATCCTGATTGGTTGGTTTAAGGCTTTAAGCTAATAGCCTACCCTATAATTATAGCGCTGAGCTAAGATTTTTTTGGTTTCAGAGTTTTAAAAACCCTTTTTTCAGTTTTTTAATTTTGACACTATGTTTTTGGTTGTTACAACAAAGATCTATAACAAGTTTGTTGAACCTTAGCTAATCTAGTTTTGGTTTTTAATCTCTTCTTAGCTATGATGGCAAATCCCAGATCCGGTGATTCGGAGATTGGTTGGTTTAAGTTGATGAACAATCCCGGTTCCGGTGATCCGGCGAGAGGTTGGTTTAGACAACATAAAACAGCTCATTGCCTACCCTATAATTAAAGCGCTGATGCTAAGATTTTTTTTGGTTTCTGAGTTTTAAAAACCTTTTTTTTTGTTTCAATCTTTTATTTTTGACACAATTTGTTTTTGAGTTGTTACCACAAATATATATTGTAGCTAGTCTGTTTAATCTAGTTCTTGGTTCAATTTGGTTTTGTTTTGTTTTGTCAATTCATATATTAATGAAATTAAATGTTATTTGTTTGTAATTGATAGTTTTGCTTAGATTAGAATTCATTTCGCATTCGATTCGGTTATTTTAGTTTTATAAATTGAAAATTAATGAAACTGAATGTTATTTGACTAGAATTGTCTCAGATTTTTTTGTTTTTGAAGGTTATTTTTGTAGATTGAAAGTTTTTTCTTTTCAGTTGACATTTCATAGCTCTTTTCTTACCCTAAAAATAGAAAGTAAGCTAAACTCTCTTCAGTCGAAGAAACAAGCGATTTCACCGCTCTGCTCTTCTCCGGCTACGGAGTCTCTCTTAGCTAGCCGTCAATGCAGGTTTGGCTCATTCGATTTCATAGCATGAAGTCAATAACCATGTTTTTTGGATTTATTTTTACATGCGTTTCCCTTCTTTGATTTGCTCCAATTTCACAGTTGCTAGTTTTGTTTCCAAGCTTCGATTTCACCGTTATGTTTCCCTGCTTCGATTTCGCAGTTGCTTGTTATGTTTCACTGCTTCGATTTCGCAGTTGCTAGTTATTTTTCCCTTGTTCGATTTCGCAGTTGCTAGTTATTTTTTCCTGCTTCGATTTCGCAGTTGCTAGTTATTTTTCCCTGCTTCGATTTCAGAGTGGAAAGGCGATAACTATATTGTTGGGATTTACATTTGTACACATGGATATAATAGATTACTATTCAGATTTTTATATTTGGTCCGAAGAATATCTGTTTCTGATCCTGATTTCTGTGCATATTTCTGTTTCTGATTTCTACAATATAGATTTGAAAAGAGAAAGAAGAATGTACGTCTCTAGCCTGGAAATATCATGTGTTGCATCCTTTGCTTTATGATTTAATGGGTGTGTTGAGTATCTCTGATTCCAATTTTTTTTTGTCAAGATGGCTTCTGTGAAGAGAAAACGGGATGAAAGCATGACAACACAGGATAATGACATAATCACTCCTCCTCATAGCCAGAAGGAGTACAAGTCTATGCAGCTGAAGAATGGATTGACTGTAATTCTTGTTTCAGATGGAAGTCTTGATCATTCAGCTGCATCTATTGCTGTAAGAGTAGGAAGCTTCCATGATCCTGTTGAAATCCCCGGTTTGTCTCATTTTCTTGAGCATATGCTCTTCATGGGTACTCGGAGATTCCCAGGCGAAGATGAGGTAAGATGGTTTGTTTAATGCCGAGTAAAAGTTTAGAATTTTGGAAAACTACTCTTAAGTTTTTCTTTTGTTTTTCCTAGTTTCTTTTTTTCTTAAAAGAGCATGGAGGCGACTCAAATGGGGTTACTAATATGGATCATAGTATTTTCGATATGTTTGTTAGTTCAACCGAACTTAAAGGTGCTCTTGACAGGTAATCAAAGTCTCACCATTATTTAGTCTTTAAGAATCTGCAGATTATGATCTTTGTTTGTGTTTTCCTTTTGTTAGGTTTTCTCAATTATTCATTGATCCCCTCTTGGAAATCAAGTTTATGAATACTGCAATTGAAGCTATTAATTCAGGTTTGTTGTGTTGTAAATCCTATTGAGATCTACCAACTTTGTTTTATGCTGATCTTATTTTATTTTTATTCCAGAATTTGAAAACACAAAGCAAGATGATAGAAGTCGGCTTGATCAACTCAAGGGCCACACATCTACAGAAAGACATCCTTTCAATAGATTTACTTGGGGTAAGTAACATGTTCGTAACATTTCAGTGGTTCATATATCTGATTTTAGTTTTCTAAAATTTGTTTTTTTTCCCGCCTTTGCACTAAAAGGCAATAGTAAATCACTTCGCAATCAGACCGGGAAGTGCCTCTGTGAAGAGGCTAGGAAGTTCTTCGAAGAACATTACGTTGGTGCTTCGATGAAGCTTTCTGTTATTGGAACTGGTATTATTTTTGATAAGATAATTTATGTTTATTCTGTGTTCTATTCTGTTATGTAAAATTTCTTACAAATTTTGATATATATGTCTAAATCTTGTAGAGAGTCTTCATGTTCTTGAAAGGTGGGTGAAGAAGTTCTTTGGTGGAATTAAGAAAGGATCAGAACCGACCTTTAAATTCAACCCATCAGGACCAATTTGGAACTCTGAATTATCCTATGTGCTAGAATCAGTTAGGAATGTTCATCTCTTTGAGGTGTCATGGATGCTTCCCCCTAAATCTAAGAACTCTTATTTGGAGAAGCCAGAAATATACTTAAAACATACTATTAGCTCATGGTGAGTCATTGTTTTTTGTGTCTTATTTTCTATGGTTTATGTAGAATTCTAATTATTTATTGATGTTTGTACTTATAGAGTGTGAAGGATCTTTGTACTCCTTCTTCAAGAATAAAGGATGGGCAACTTCTTTAAATGTTGACGTTGGTGGTGATTCTTATGGTTCCACGTCAGTAGGTCGTTTGCTAATCATTTCTATGCATCTTACCAAGTCTGGTGTGGAAAAGGTAATACTTACTCTTGTGCGTTGTTTTATGTTTACATATGTTATCTTATTTTCAAGCTGTTTTGTTTTCATATTCTAATAGATTTTTTTTTTTTGACAGAAATATCAACTCATTAGTTATATCTATGAGTATCTCAAATTTCTGAAAGATAATCCAGTAAAATGGGTCATGAGAGAAGAATGGCGAAAAAAGAGAATAGAGTTTGCATGTCTGGACATTGATGGTTTGGCTACAACTCCATACGAGTTTGCTAGCTTTCTTTCAGGTATGTACCTTGTTTGATATTTCATTAATCAGTTTGTTTTTGAGCTAATCAAAACTATCTTTCTACAGGTAGGATGCTTGTTTATCCGGTGAAACATGTTATTTCTGGGGATTATCAGAATCAGACTTGCAAAGCAGACGCCATAGCAGAACTTCTCAATCATTTGACTCCAAAGAATATGAGGATTGACTTGGTTATGAAATCACCACTCAAGGCAACAGGTACATTTAAGACTTATCCTCATGTATCTTTTTATGACTAAATTCTTATTGTAGTTTTTTCTCCTTGCATTTAGCTTCCCAGATTGAACCATGGTTTGAATCCTCTTACATAGAAGAGCAAATTCCAGTGGTCTTCAAAAAAGATTGGAACAATATGTCTAGAGTCAATGATTCTTTCCATTTGCCTTCAAAAAACGGGTTCATTCCATCTTCTTTCTCTGTGGATGATCACCAATCTTATGATTATTTGAAATGCCTTGTGGATGAGCCTGGTCTAAAATTGTGGCACAAACGGGAACAAGGACTATCACATGCACACTTTTGCATATACCTAAGGGGTGGATATGATTCTATCAAGAATCAGCTTATGGCCGAGCTATTTTTGAAACTTCTCAAAGGCGAGCTGAATGAAATCATATACCTGGTGAGTGGAAATGTTATCAGTTATTTGGTTTAAATATAAACTTAACCATTTTTTTGTTTACAACTTAAGTATCTACTTTCATTTCTTGCATGTAGGGAAATGAAGCTGGCATAACAACTTCATTATCACTATCTGATGACAACAGATTGGAGTTGAAAATTCGTGGCTACAGAGAGAAACTCTTTCTTTACATATCCGAACTTTGGAAAAAGTTCATAGGTTTTCTTCCAAAGGACAAATGCTTCAAGGTATATCTATTTTACATATACATCTTTTGATTTCTATCTATCTTTTTATTTGATATTGGTCCATTGTTTTGCAGGTTTACAAAGTTCTCATGGAGGAAGAACTAAATGACAACAATGTGGATATTTCGGATCATTCTGAGGAGCTTTTGGTGCAACTTTTATCTAAATGGTCATTGGATGAAAACAGGTTGCATGTCTTGAAATTAGTTTCTTTTGGTGAACTTAAAAGTTTCATCTCTAATTTGTGTTCCCAGGTAATTTGTACATATTGCTTGTTCTAGTAGATCTTAGTTTGGCTAGAAGTCTGTTGATTAACCAACTGTTATTATCCTACTCTGCAGATTTTCGTTGAAGGGATACTCTTTGGCAATATCTCAGAGGATGAAGCGAAGAAAATCTCAGAAGTACTTCAAAGTGTTGAAGTATCTCCTCTCTCAAGGGAACTGAGTAATAATGAACGAACAATCAATGTTCCCTTTGGTGCCAAACTTAAAATAGATGTCAAAGTCAAAAATAATTTTGAATCTAATTCTGCAGCAAAGGTGTTACCAATGACTCTACTATTATCCTAAGTTGACAGTCGAACGAATAAATAGGTTATGTGTTACTCTGCTCATGAGTTTATATATTTTGTAGGTTTATTTCCAAATTGGTAGCCAAAATCCGAGGGAAACAGCCATGTTACAACTCTTAAGGAGATTGATGGACGGGAAGCTATGGCATCAGCTAAGGTTATTGCCAAGAACCTATATTCCCTAACTAGTTATAAAAATGACTTGCACTAAGAGCTTCAAATCTTGTTTTGTCTCTAGGACGAAAGAGATGCTTGGTTATGATGTTCAGTGCCAACCTCACTTGATGTGTGGAGTCTATGGTTTTTATATCTCTGTCCTTTCTTCAGCTTTCAACCCTAATCATCTGTCTAGTCGAATATACAACTTCATAGAGGGCTTTGGGAACTTCCTGGTAAGTTTGTACTAGAACGAAATTTACTATCTAGTTTTTTTTTTTGATGTTTGGTTCATCATTTCACTATCTATATAGGAAGAGGTTGATGACTACACATTTGATAATTATCTAAGCGCCGTGTTTAAGTCATTGCCAGATGACGATGGGATGTCTGTATGGAATCAGATTGTTCAGAAAAGGTAGTTGTAAAAGCAAAATCAATTGCATGATGATGTGTTTATGTGTTTTTCGTGATGTGAAGTCACCAACTTATCGACTGTTGATTCTCAGTGCCAAGCAGGATTTCTACTCTGAAGTAGCTGATGAACTAAATCAGATCGAAAAGAATGATCTCATCGAATGGTACGAAAAGTACTTTAGAGAATCATCGCTTAGGTGCAGTAGGCTTACTATCGGTATTTGGGGGTGCAACACCAATTATGGTCAAAAGGTGACATGATTATCATATTACTATTCGTATGGATATAATAGATGACTTCACATCCAAAGGGATGCTGCTTATATGATCTTATGTTTTCATCTGGCAGGTATGTGAAAATATCGAAGCAGCATCCCTTTAGTTTTTAGATGCGAATCCTCTGCAACGCTCCTGCTTTTAAAAAGAGGAAGCGCGTGATCGGGGACCGATATCGGCAACTACTCCTTTAGTTTTAAGATTTCAATGCTTTCTGACTTGGACCTCTTGAGTTTTAAGATTTTGGGAAACCTTGTCTGGAAATATTTTTGCCAACTCTATCCAGTAAATCTAGCAATTGTACTTGGAATGATAATTTTGTGGAATTCATAATTACTTATCTCAACCTTGTGCCTTGGATGAAGTTGTAATACTCCATTCCCATATATGTCTCACTTGCAGCTTCTTCCATGTATGTGATAATGGCGAGAACCAAAATTACTTTGCTGTTGATGTACCGGATTACGAGCTTCAAGCTGTTTACTCTGCTGAGCAGATTAAGAAATCTAGAGATAAGTTTTCACCCGTGCAAACCCTCTCGTTTGTGAAGCAATAGGAGTTAGCATCTCAAGAGTATGATTCAGAGACAGTCTAAAAGTTTTTGAAGAAGAAAGCAGTGGCAGTGTTAGGGGAGTTTGTTGAAACGAATGCTCAGGCCTAGGGGAGAGAATTAGAGAGTAGGTAGTTTAAACACAAAGTTCAGTTTATGAAGAAACAACAGCAGGTAGTGATAAGTGCACAGAACCTAATTGAGAGTGGAAGACGGAAGTGTAGATGAAGAACAGGCCTTGTTTCGATCACTAGGTGGGTTTACCGGACGACCACGTCTGCCATGACCTTCCCACTGTGGTCCATTCCATTTCCTGGAATTTTTGTGTTGGTTTAAATGTTTTCTGAGCAGATGTAGACATATCTACATCATGAGATGACTCGAATACAAACGGTGATTCACTTTGATCCAAAATAGAGAACTGATTTCTGGCCAGGTCTCCCCAACCCATAACTTCTTTATCCTTTTCCCTGCACACAGATTCTTCCAAGTTCAAATCAGAAGGCTTCGAATTATAGTTTCCTGCAGAGGAGTACCGACTTCAAATTCACTTATGGGATGGAGAACCACTTGGTTGGTTTCATCTCTAGCTTCTGACAAGGGGAGAGACTCAAGACAAGTGAGAGTTTAGTGAAACGGTACTGATTTGCTCAGCTTCTATTGGTGGTGTGAGATCTGGACTAGCATTAACAGTAGATGAATCAGTAGCAGTGACAGGCTCCGTTTTTGAAACTATAGCCTGATACAGTGGTAGAATCTAAGACACTTACAATTGTAGCTTTGAAAGTATCTGAAGCCGAGATAGGAGCTGAGGCATGAGCAGATTCTTCAGTGATAATGGAGGTTGTCGTAGCATTGGCTGCTTTGGTAGCTGGTGGGGAAATGATCACAGGTGATACATTATTGGTAACAGCATCTGTAGCTCGTTTTGAGGGAGAGATAGTTGTTGTATCAGCTCCTATGGCTGAAGAAGAGACTGTGGTTTTGGTAGACTCCGTAGCTGGTTTTGTGGTTCCAAGACAATGTGTTGTTGTATCAGCTCCTTTGGGACGAAATCTTGTGCCCACTTCAGTGAGTACGCATGAACCTCATAATAGAGCGCCGCCTCGAGGTATTGTCACGTTTAGAAATCATGGTATTCCATTTATGTGTAGTCTTTGCTATGTATGAGAACTTTTTCTATGTAGACCTGAAACAGCTACATATGTTACAGAGATGTGAGATATTATAGCTTGGTGGTTTGTGACTTTTATATCTTCTGATTTCAACCTTTCCACGCTCATGATTTAGGATATGTATCTTTGTACCATGGAGGGGCCCCCATACGTTTACCGTGTTTGCGTTGTTGTTTATTGTCTTGGTGGTTGATGTGCTTTTCCAATTTCTCATGTTTCAAGCTCCCTTGCCTGGCCCACTGATCATAGCAGAAACGCTAGGTGACCTGAAGAGCTCTAAAAAACCCACAAAGGTTAAGGACTCAAAGAAACAAGACAAGTACCTTCTCAAACGAAGGGATGAAGCTGGTGTTAAGACTGATCAATTTGGCCAAGTTGAAGCCGCTGGCTTTGGTGGATCTGGGTACGGGGATTTTGTGCTGCAGGGAAGAGCGCCAACGCTTCAAACTTCAATGAAAGATGAGCATTCTGGGAATGTCAGCATGGATGTCAGAAGAGATGAATAGAAACGAAGAATCATATCAAGAAAATCAAACGAGAAAGCTAATTATGGTTGCGGACAAACCCAGACCACATTAAACCGGATAATCCAAAGTCTTTAGGAAGGCAGTCTCTAATTTCTGAGTTCTAGATACATGATTCTGAACATCTTTGGATACTCTCATCTGGATTTTTCTTGTTGAAATGCTGTTTAATTGAAGGCTTTTTTTTTTTGTTTTCTTACGAATACTCAAGAGTGTAGTATAGATACTCTGCATATCTATATCTCATGGGGTTTTCTTGCTTGCTGCGTGGAGCTCCATTGTTGTAATTTTAGTTAGGAGATCCATTGTTGTAAGAGACTGCTCGAATTGTGTGTCTCTGCCTCTTTGTCTCTTAGAGAGCTGTTTGCCTGGTCAACAACATTGTGTCATTTCTATTACGTGGATCTTGGTTTGAGAATTTTTGATATAGATTGATGAAGTTTTGGTGATAGAATTTTGTGTCAACAGTTAAGCTACCGTCCAAGTGTAGTTGTCTACACGATTGTTCTTCGTTTGTACTGGCTCAAGAAACCTGTTTGGAAACGCTCGAAGTGGGATGTGAACCAGATGCAGTAGCCTGTGGTACAATGTTGTGGACACATGCAGATGGGGACGCCATAACGCTATGTTGATGTTCAGGAAAGGCGAATAATCCTCTCTACTTCTGTGTACAATTGCATGCTCTCATCTCTTCAGAAGAAATCACTTCATGAGAAAGTGATAGGTCTACGGATAGAAATGGTCGACGAAGGTGTACCGTTGACTGAATTCACATATACATTAGTTGTGAGCTCATATGCCAAACAGGGTTTCAACGAGGAGGCATTGAAGGCTTTTGGTGAGATGAAGAGCTTGGGGGTTTGTCCCAGAGGAAGTAACTTACAGCTCAGTCACGGCTCTTGGAATGCTGCTCAATTTGTTACTAAAAAAGGGAAGTTTGGTAGATGATATTCTTCCTAGGGTTTCGCTCTGATCTCTAGCAACTTAGCAAGGTTTAGATGTATATGCAAGCAGTAGTCTAATCGCAGATGAGAGATTTCTGAATAAGCAGTGGTCTCGTTATTGGTTCATTTTTACCTACGGCACTTTTTGATTTCAGATTCCTGGAAATGTGGAATATCACTCTAAACACATTGTTTACAGTCGTAAAAGGCACCTCTTTCTGGTCGTCTATGAATTCAGTGGTGCTACAAATGAAGTTGTGCTTTACTGGGAAAAAAACAGGTTCTCAGCTACCTAACAGCAAAGGAAGCACTGCTAAAGGTTTGTCTGATTATTTGATCCCCTTGCTGATCTTAAGAGAACTTCTTATCCCGCCTTAGATTTTTTAGTTTTTGAGAACGTTAAATGGTACAATAATGTATCCAATCATTTAGATATACCAGGGCTGCAATGTATGCTATAAAACAGTAGGTGCTCTTTCCGCTGGGAAACTGATGCTAGGGTCTAATGCTCTTTACCCTAGGGACTAACAGTCAAGGAAGCTGAAGGCTTCAATATATGCTCTGTTAACTTGAAAGAGATGCAAGCTTATAATTATTTTTAGGCGTTCATCCTTTTTGTTTTCCCTTGTTTCTGAATGCGTGAACGAACAACCGAGGTCTATCTCAAAGCTATATTTTTTCTCTGCAGGCTGTGATGCTGCCTTTATCGGCCCGAATGACGATCAATTTGTAATTCTTGACGAGGATAAGACAGGATTGTCTATGTATATCCTCCCAAAACTTACCACAATGGAAGAGAATGAGAAGAATTTGTTATCCGAAGAGAACCAAACCAAGGAGGAGAGTCTTTCTGCAATTCAGGGTCCACAACAATTTTTGTTTGAGACAGAAGTTGATCGTGTTTTTTTCCACACCGATAGGTGTTGCATCAGATAATCTCATTCTTGAAAATTACTTATCATTGGGAGTTTGCCAAGGCTAACTGATACTACTTTTAATTACAGAGTCCACTCTGATGTTTGCTTGTAATGGAACCCAAATTGGGCTGGCAAAGTTGTTTCAAGGATACCGTCTCTCAGCTACAGATGGTCATTATATTTCAACACAAGGCGATGGACGAAAGTCAATCAAGTTGAAGAAACATGAAATAGCTCTTCAGGTATGAAATGAAATTCCCTACAAAACATGAATGGCCTGCTGCAACATCTATTAAATCTTATTACTGTATACCAATAGTTTGGAGGGAAATTGCCCAACCAAATAAACTTTTGGTACTTAGTTTTATTCTATGACCTCAATACATGCAGTCATTTTACCCTTTGATGTAGTTTGCATCTGGCCAGTTCTCTCTTAAAATAAAAGTGATCTCCTTCAGAAATATAGAATGACAGGAAAATGACTCATGATGTTTGGTGTTAGCTGTTCTATTGCCGTCAAAAATGATTTATTCTACAAGGGTCAATGATACATACTTGTTCCTGAAATTATGGTCACTCAACTTTTGCAATTATGGTCACTCAACTTTTGCCTTATGTAGAGATTTTTATTGTATGCATAAGATCTCGAAGTAGTTTTTCCACCCAATTGTATAAAGAACTAATTGTTGTCCCCGAAATCTACAGGTTCAATGGCAAGAAACACCCCGGGGATATGTGGCAGGGATATTAACAACCCAAAGGGTGCTGATGGTGTCTGCAGATTTTGATATATTGGCAAGCAGTTCGACAAAATATGATAGGGACTGCCATCAATATCCTGATTAGACTATCTTTCCTTCCTTTCAATCATATGCAATATATGTTAACACTATTTAGATGTACGCTCATTGATTTTTGAGAAAAACCTTAACTCCTGCGAACTTTATGTATGTTTGCTTGGCTGGGATGGGAAAGTGAGGACCATTCTTTCTATAAGTACACCATACGCAGGTAAGCAGATCTTGGTTCTATGAATAAATAAGGTGAACTACTGTATTTCATTCTCGTAAAATGATTTTCTTCAATGCAGCCTTAGTTGGTTCCCTGAATGACCTCCTATTGCTTGCTAATCCCACTGATATAAGTCCGAAGCAGAAAAAAGGGATTGAAATCAAGAGCTGTCTTGTTGGGCTACTTGAACCGCTTTTAATCGGATTTTCTACAATGCAACAAACATTTGAGCAGAAACCGGACCTTTCTGAAATATTATATCAAATAACAACAAGGTCTTACCCCTGTCCTTTTTCTTTCTCTTCGAAATTTGGTTATAATATTTAACATGGAATAATTTGGAATAGGTGTCCAGGATACAGCAATGAGTTTTTGTCTCTTTCCATAGTTATCTTTATGTACTTCATTCCCATCCTAACTATATTATCTTTCTTACTTCGTTTGATTTATTGGCTGCAGATTTGATAGCTTGCGAATTACCCCAAGATCTCTTGATATTCTTGCTAGAAGCCCTCCAGTATGTGGGGATCTTGCTGTATCACTAGCTCAAGCTGGGCCGCAGTTCAACCAGGTGAGTCGAATTTAAAATCTTATGACAGAACTCTCTCCTGGAAGTTGTCTTCTTTTCCTAAACGGTTCTGTACAAAATTTAGGTGTTACGTTGTACATATGCAATCAAGGCTCTTCGGTTCTCCACTGCTTTGTCAGTTTTAAAGGACGAGTTCTTGCGTTCTAGAGGCTATCCAAAATGTCCTCCAACCTCTCTTTTGTTCCAGAGGTTCCGGCAGCTTGGATATGCCTGTATCAAGTAAGCAAACTTTCTTTGCAGGACATCTGAATCTCTGAATATATAGTTAGTTATTGTTGGATGGCCTATTCATTCCCATTTGCTGTTGAACTTCTATATGTGGGAGTAGTGCATCTTGAACTGGACCTTGAAAAGTTGATGTCATATATTTTTTCCCTAAATGCGTTCCCAGTTACTATCTATAGTTAGTTGGAACTTGGATATAACTCTTCTCAATCCTTGTACTTAGATTACATCTCTACATTAGTATCTTTTTTTCTACCATATCTCTACATTAGTATCTTCTGGAAATGTTTTTGGCAAAGCTTTTGAGTCATCTAACTAGTATGGACATTTTTGTACTGTAGATATGGTCAATTTGATAATGCAAAGGAAACTTTTGAAGTAATAGCCGACTATGAGAGCATGCTAGATCTTTTCATATGCCACCTCAATCTTGACGAAGAGAGAGTTTGATTGGGTTGGTAATAACATTGAAGTATTCGATCCAATCTTCTCCACAACAGAATCTAGTGTCCTAAAATCTATGGGATGCACGGAGCAAGCTCGCAGGGAATCTTTAAAGCCTACTCTTTTCTTCATGCCACACTGTGAGGCCAATCTGTACAACAACATCCTATTGCAAGCAAATTGGAGAATGGATCGATTGTCCAAGATTGCATTGTTTGGGAACCATGGAGCAAGAAAAGTCATCCAGGCCAAACAAACGAAGAATCACAACCGAGTTTGCCATTGAGACGGTATCTGATAGGGTCCCAATAAAAACAAGAACTCAATAACACAAAGATCTTTTTTAACAGCTAGTTTGGACTATCTTTGCTTTTGTTTTTATTTATTTATATAGAACAAAGAACCAGAGTACAAGGATTCCTAAAACAAAGTGGAAAAGGAAAATGGAAAAGTGGGGTATTGGTTCCTCAAAACAAGGAAACACAACATCCCTTATTTGCACGACGATATGATAAACCACTAAAGTCTTAATCGATAAACCTTTGATCTGGGTTTTGTCCAACTCAGCATCCTTATTTTTCAGTACTGGTGTAGATTCAGAGCTAACTCTTTTCATGTTCTTTGCATTGCGTCCATTTTCTGCTTGATCCGAAAACATTGTACTATCAAAATAAAAACTAGGATATGTTGTTAAAATCCAACATTTTCATCAGGTGTATTGAGTTATAGTGAAATATTGTAACGCTTCCACTTTTCACTCGGACTGGTCAATTTAGAATTGGAAGAAAAAAAAAACAAATAATTCAAAGTAGTCACTGAAGCATATTGCAGAGCAGGAGAGGATTGCGACCATACAACCCCCACACAATCGATTCTACTTGTCTAACTTGTTTATCTTTTTTTTTCTTTTCTCCGATATGGGTAAATTCAAGTTTGTTGGCTATATTTTAGGTTCAAAGAAACAAAAATCTCTGGTTGATTGATTGGTTAGGACATTTTTGAGAACACAAAAGAATTGCAAAATTTCTCAAAATCTCATATAACATAAAAAGGCTTCTTAAGTCATAAAGCATTGCAAGTTTAAGTTATTACAAACATTGGGAAATAAAAGAGAAGGAGAGAGCGGAAATAGTTGCTGACTTAGGTGGTGGATTTGGCTATGCGCTTGAGTGCGAGCAAAGCTTTGCGGTTGTGGAGGAATAATCGCATTTTTGAACTTGTTCGGAGCTGCTTAGCCATGCTGAGTCAGGAGAAAAACATAAACATATATGAGCAACAACACCATCACCAAATGAGATACATGATAACAATGGATGGATGGATACCTAGTTGGCGACCGAGGCATGGAAGACAACTTTTCCTGTTAATACAAGCAACTTGTAATTAAAAACCAAATCCTAGACAGTATGAAAAACAGAGTAGCTAACCTCAATAATATCAAATTTAGAGTTACGCATCGCCTTATACTGATCCCATGAGAGCCGGGCAGGATAACGCTTAATTTGCACACATGGATCATCTGCAGTACGCTCTGGGCCACCGCGACGGAACAAATCTGAATACGGGCGGTAAGAACTACACCCAAAACGGCAACGGAAAAAAGTTCGCCTTTTTTGATCTTTGATAAACCTCGCCATGATTGATGTGCCGACACTGGAAACCCTAGCTAGCTACATATATACAAGTAATTTGGGCCTATCTAAGCTTTATAATTTTCAACTCCTGATCCGGCCCATATTATTATACCCGGATTTACTCTTTGGTTATTTAGAATCATTTTTCCCATCATAATTATTTTTAGTTTATATCATTTTATCTTTTCACCAATTTAAAAAAAGATGACAAGATTTTTTTTCCAGCTGGTAAGAGGAACTTGTTTGAGACGTGGAGGAGGACATTGTTCTGAACAGAAAAGAATTGCCACACTGAGAATATATATGAGTGAGATGACCAACGAGCTATTATACACGGAGACAAAGACATCGGGCAGATAAAAGGTTTCTTAAGTCATAAAGAACTGCAAGTTTAAATTACAAACATTAGAAAATAAAAGAGAAGAGAGAGAGTGGAAATAGTTGCTGACTTAGGTGGTGGATTTGGCTTTGCGCTTGATCACGAGCAAAGCTTTGTGCTTGTGGAGGAATAATCACATTTTTTAACTTGAAAAAGGTGAAAACATTAACATATATAAGCAACGACAACCATGAACCATCACCAAATGTAACTGTAGAAACCGGAAAAGAGGTTGTGCTCATGAAGAGGAAATTTATTGGAGAGATTCTCTCCATAACGAAGGAATATGGTGTACGCTCAAAATTCAAACCTACATCTGGCAAACCTTGTTTTTTTTTTCCGTTCAGTTCTCACATTTTTCCATCTTGATGAGATCAACTTTAGGGATGACTTTGCTGGAATTCATATACCCGATCAAACCTATATCTTCTCCCTCCATTTTTCATGCTTATGGTCAAGCATTAAAAATCATAAGGATTGTTTTCATAATTTATGTGGGAGTTGTATGTTTGATGGGATATATGATCAAGCCTACATATCTTGCTAAACTATATGAAAGAAAATCAAGGATTGATGTGAAAAGAAAACCAATGGGTTGTATGCATTTCTTATCGTTAATATTAATGGGTTTGCTTCATCATATATCTCCATTTTTCATGCTTATGGAAAAGCATTAAAAAGTCACAAGGATTGTTTCCATAGCTTATGTTGGAGTTATATGTTTAATGGGGTATATGATCAAATTAACATATTTTGCTAAACTATATGAAAAAAACCAATGATTGATATGAAAAAGAAAATCAAGGATTTCTATGCATTTTTTTGTCGTTAATATTAATGGGTTTGCTTCATCATGAGGCCTTAAACCCATTTCAAAACCTTCAAAATGTTGTCGTTCGACTGCTTTTAGTTCGACTGAGGACGACGATGTCGTGTTGCCGATTCTTGGTTCGGCGCTGGTTTCACTCTCTTCTCTCCCCGAAAGGTATCCTTGTTATTGTGAGTCATAACCTACGGGTCCTATCTTGTTTGATCTGCCGCAGGGGGATGCAGGTTGAGCAATTTTAAAAAAATCAATTAAGTGGGGCGGGTGCAGGTTGGAGCGTGCAGGATTGGGGTGGGTGCGGATTGAAAGAACATCATGGATTGATGTGAAAAGAAAACTAAGGATTTGTATGCATTTCTTGTCGTTAATATTAATGGGTTTGCTTCATCATATACCTCTACTTTTCATGCTTAGGGACAAGCATTAAAAATCACAAATATTGTTTCCATAGTTTATGTTGGCGTTTGTATATTTGATGGGGTATATGATCAACTCTAAATATCTTGCTAAAATGTATGAAAAAAAAAAAAACAAGGATTGATGTGAAAAAGAAACCAAAGATTTGTATGCATTTCTTGTCATTAATATTAATGGGGTTGCTTCATTATATACCTCCATTTTTCATGTTTATGGACAAGCATTAAAAATCATAATGATTGTTTCCATAATATATGTTGGAGTTATATGTTTAATGGTGTATATGATCAAACATACATATTTTGCCAAACTATACGAAATAAAACCAAATACTGATGTGAAAAGAAAAATCAAGGATTTGTATGCATTTTTATTCTCAAATGTATCCTTGTCATTGTGAGTCACAACATACGGGTCTCGCCTCGTTTGACTTGTCGCGGAGCAAATGCGGGTCGAACAATTTTAAAAATTCATTTAAGCGAGACAGATGCAGGTCGAAATTCGTAGAAGTAAAGCGGATGTGGATTTAAATATTTTCAAAAGTAGGTTTATAGGTATCTGTGAATTAAAAACAAATATTTTCTAATATATTTTTAAAAAAATCTATTTTTATTTTTTGAGAGTTATGTGTATTTCTTTTTTGTAAAGAATTATAATATATATATCTTTTTTAAAATAGTTTTATTTTATTTGTTTTTGTACTTTTTACGGATAATCTGCGGAAACTGTGAATTTTGACGGGACGGATACAAATATTAATTTTAACTGTGAATTTTGATTTATTAGTTTTACCGCGCGGATTTTGCGGGTCGAAAAAAAATTAAATCCATCGCGAGTTGGGTCATGGGAGGCGGAACGAGCCATCATCTCATTTCTTCCTTTTACTAAAATCCAAATCCACTATATCGCTTGTTGATCTGCATACCCCTCTCAGCTTTAATGAAATGTGTGATGACAAAATTGCCCTTACTCATTCTCTCCAAATTAATTAAAAGAAAAACAAAAAATTGAAAAAAAAAAATTCAGAAAAAAAAAAACTCACGAGCTTTCCTCGCGACGGCTCTCTAGCGCACCGTCGTTTCTTCGCCTCCCTCGAACTGCATCGATTTTCAAAATCCAGAACCGTTCTTCAACCTAAGCAACCTAAAAGTAGTTGATTTTGGTTCCAAATTTATTTGGTTTTGATTTACAAATTGAGAGATTTAATTGGATTTGATTGTACACATTATTTTGGTATGTACATTGGGTGTTTTACCATGGTTTCTGGGTCGTTTAAGACTTTAAATTGGTAACAAATGGATTTCAGTGGTTGAATCGTAGTGAATTATAGATTAAAACATAAAACCATCCAATTTGAGTTCTTGCGATATGAGAACTGGGTAAAACTAGTATTACTGATAAATGTAGTTTAACTAATAAAATTAGTATTATTGATAAATGTAGTATAGCTAATAAAACTCAAATTACTGATTGGGTTTTTGTATTGTTTTGGCAAGGATACAATGAGCAACACACATACATTTTAAATGCCAATGTCGCATGTATAGTTTAATATTGAAAACATCAGTGGAGGAGATAACTTTGTCGATTAAAAAAGCTAGGATATATAAGAAACTTGTGTTAGATGAAAGAGTTCCAGATCATACCTCTAAATCTCGTCAAAAAGAAGGGAAGAAAGAAAGTAGAAAGGTTTCCATTGGCTGGGGAACGACGTCCAAGGATACAAAATAAAAGGCGGCCGAGACAAGAACTTCAATGGTTGTTATTTGGAAATCGTAGTAGTGTTTAATTTTATCTTCACCTTTTGTTTTGTAAAACATGTACCATTTAGACAACTACGTAAAACTGGTTTTTCGTTATGTATTACTATATATTGGTTATGTGGCAACTCGGAAATACTGGTATAATTAAGGAAAAAACGTATATATGGTAAAACTGGTATAACTGAGAAAAAAACGTATATCTGGTCAAACTGGTATTACTCATTAAAGTTGATAATGGAAAAAAAAATTATTTTGTTTTTTTGATTTTTTTTACAAAACCTAAACCAAAATTACTCAAAAGACTTATTGGCGTTGTAAACGTCAGAAACAAATGTTACATCGTGTATTAAGTAGAAAATTACAAAATTATATCATATTGGGTTGTTATGAAAGAATCTACACAATATATTCCTTATACTTTTAAGGTCACTTTGTAAATAATAACCAACTTAGAATGAAAAAATTACAGAAATATAGGTTTAAAACATATTAATGCGTAAAACACTCAGAATTATATGTTAATCGACTTAAATCAACTGTAAAACTAAAAAAATAAATTTGAAGGGTAGGTAATACTAATTAAAATAGAAAACACCCAAAATAGAACTATTTGGAATTTTCGTACAACTAATATATTCTGTATAAGTATATGTAAATTTAGCGGCGCACATGTAATTAAAAGACGGCGCACATGTGAGTAAAAGGCGGCGCACGTGAGTTTTTGGTAGGCTCCGTCTAAATTCGATTTTCTCTTAAAATTTTATGTAGGTCCCGCCAAAAATTCGAATTTTTCTTATAAAAAAAACACAAGCAACATAGTTTTACCTAGTAATGCAAGTAATACAAATAAAACCAACATAGTTTTACCTAGTAATAT